>JAEBDU010009123.1:0-24119 GCA_016802625.1 Heliconius numata | reverse complement strand
AGAGCGCCGTTACGAGAGCGCCGTTACGGGAGCGCCGTTACGGGATCGCAGATTATCCAACGTTATTATACGTTCGTTTCTGTTTCAAGTATCATTTCATATAATTTTATTATCTTTGAATATTGTAGGGAAATGAATAGATTTGTTTTAATATTCATTTTTTTCAGTTTTCAGAATTATGTGAATTTTTGTACTGTGATTTGTTGTTTCTGTACATGGAAAATATATAAAAAAGAAAATATTAGGGGCCTTTATTAACAAAATAGATCCCAAACCATGATTTTTAAAATCGTCTGTGCGTTCACAATAATCACAGAAACGGCTTAACCGTTTTAATTGCGATATTTACCTGTGGCTGTCGAAGTCAGGTGGAGGCCACAAGTAACAAATAAAAGTATATTATAATGTTTTAATTAATACAAAACACCTCTATACATAGTGTATAGACACCAACATAGCGATAAGGCGGTAGCAATGGGTCTCATAGACCCGAATCCTTCAACTAATTAAGATAAACCTACATATTATGTATATAATGAAATACAATATTAGAACATTATTGTGTGATAACAGATATCTGTTATCAGTGTATTGCGTGCGATGGAGCTCACAATCTTGTTATCAAACCTGACTGTAAGCTTTTATAAAGCTAATTAAATTTCCTATTGTAGCGTGGAAATGGTTCATTGACTAGCTGTAATGGCTGGCTTTTCATGATGAAGCCATATATTGAGCCTCTTTAGTTTTTTTTAACATATATTAGCAAGGTAGCCAAAGAAAATTCCGTTCCAAACCCACCACTATTTGTAAATGTAATGCATGTTAAATTGCGTAACTCAACGCCGTTTTTATATAGTAACAAACATTTGTTATCATATAAAATTTGCTCTAGATACATAAATAGATGAGTAAATTAAAACATGTTAATATAAATGAAAAAGATACACAATGCACCTACCAACATATGTAAATTATAGGTAGGTACATATCATAGTGAACGGAGAATATAGAGTCTCGGTATTATATTAATAATTAATAATATTAAAAACAACGAATCTTAACAGACTGTGACTGTCAACGCGATGCTTGTAGGTTTCATTCGCATTCAGGAGAAGGAACCATTTTCATTTTCTCACTGTGGAAGCAAGGCAAGGCGTGGCGTTGAGTTCCGCTACTCAACACACAACGTGCTGAAAATTTGACGAAAAATAATAAGAACGGAGTGTTTTAATACTAGGTTCCTTCTACCTACCCTGCTATACACGAGATACAGTGTGAACCCAATATTCCCCAGCAATAAATATTTATTGAAAAAAATCAATAACACAACAAACATACAAAACACCTGTCCTATTAGCCCGCCGCGACGCGGGAATCGAACTGATAACTGATAAGGTATTATTCCGCGACGCAATTAACTATATCTCGAGTGGGGAGATTAGGGGAGACTACACGCATTACGGCTGTAATATTGTAATATGCCGATAAGCTTCATAGATATTAATTAGAAAAGCTTATATTACCTACGAGTACATGTGGCGCAGTGGTGGCGACGGTCACTATGGGTGTTAGGGATTCATATTCTATACTGATGCTAATTATAGTATTACGTATAACTACTTTGTGTTTGTTGAGTTTTTTAATATTATTGTTGAATTAAAACTAGACTTGTATGAGTTTTGTTGTTGAATGTAAATGAAAATAAAAACTTATATCTAGAACCCCCGAAAGAATTCGAACCTTCAATTATCACATATAGATTTTAATTCTTAGCTTTAGCATTTAAAACGTTACTGTTTATTTTGCACAGTAATATGTGCACAGATTGTTCCTATTTAAAAGACAATTTTTTTTTGCAATTTTGTTACTTTACAACTATTAATATACACTTATATTATACGAGTACATACAATTTTACATATTATATTCAAAAGATATTCTACTGTGCTAATATGCTATATGTAGCGTGCAGCTAATTGTAAATTAAAAATATTATATCAAATAAGTGAAGCCGTCGTGGCGCAGAGGCACAGTAGTGCAATCGTACATACTACAATTGTTGGTTCAAATCCTATTCAGAAAAATGAAATGAAATATTTAATATTTTTAATTCTTCGCTTTAGTGCCGAGGCGAAGCGCGGCGTAGAGTTCCGCCACTCAACACACAATTCCTCCAGAGTCAGGAGTGGAGTATATTAAGACCAGGCTACCTCTGCTTACCCTATTACATAAGGGATACAGCGTGAAGCTGAAAAAAACCACATAATATTTTTTGGTACATTTTCGTCCATCATGTATGTTATGGGTGTTTCTAAACGCATTTACATAATTAATAACGCGGCGTCGCTCGTTGGCGCGCGTCCAGTCAGACCCGTGACCCTAGTTGTGTGTGGAAATGAAATTATTATATCATTTTTATTTCTAAATAATATTATGTTAGAGCTAGTTACAGAGGCAGGTCAAATATAGCAAAAAGAAATGAAGGTCTCACGCCTGTGCTGCCAGCACATGGGGCCAAAAACGTGCGACTGTAAGCGACAGATTGTGGGAGTGTCTTAATATTTGGTTTTCAGGTTCCCTCTGCCTCGCCAGCAATGTGCGGGAAGTTTTCGCCGCTTGATCAAATGGAAATATTTCATAGTTGTGTGTCATGTCATGTCATGTTATGACACATTCCAAGTGTCTAAGGTAATTCTTATCGCAGGAAGGTACGAATCAATTAGGTAATGTAATATAAAACTACTAGACTAAAGCCTTCCTCAATAAATGGAATAAAGGACAAATATTTTTCAATTCTAACCAATAGTTTCTGTAATTACCAAGTTCAACCAAGCAACAGTATAGATCTTTAATTATACTTTTATATACATCGTATCCATGTAGTAGGTACTGTGAGTTTAAAAAAACAAAAATATTACTTTCCGCCTAATTTTCAAGACATTTTGTCCGCTACTGGCGCTGAATATTGGCGGAGCTCAACACTGCATTGTCCGCCGCGAGTCGAAGCCGATGCGTCCATTTTTTACTCAGTAAAATTTTGAACCTCACGATTTCAACTTATTTACGTATAGATATATATTATTAAAGGAATGAAGTTAAGGCCACAATTAGGTACTGTATCTAAATAAAAAAGCCTCAAATTTTAACATTACTATTGTCTAATGATATTTGAATTTAAAATTATTATTATTATTATTATTATTATTAAAATAATTTTTCACCTTCAGGTTTCCTAAGTTTTGATGGGGACTTAACTAATTTAGTTCGATTCAAAATATTAATAATATCTTAGGTACCTAACACGTTCTTCGATGTTATTGTTTTATACAAAAGCTAGTAACTATATTAATTTTTTTTTTTAACATTCATTGATACTTATGTACTTTACTCTAGTAGGTAGATGATATTTAACAATTGTTTTTTCACCAAACAACAAAATTTTATGTAATGAATACTAAAAGAGTGATAAAACTCTGCTACTAAAATGTTTTTCAAAATTATACAAATACATAATTTTTATTGTTAATTTTTAATGAACTCTGTACTAAACACTAAAAATCTAATATCATATTCTGACATCTACCTATACATATGCCTACACTGAAACAAAAATCTATATCGGCAGTGGCATGTTTCAGAGAATACTTTTAATTTATTAATGATAAATAATCCAGATAGACACGTTTCATTATTAAAAGAGCTTACCTTCTTTCATAGCAACTACTTATTTTATATATTGACTTCATTAAAATACTACTAATATAACTAATTATAGTATAATCATAATTATATAAAAAGTAAAGCATTTTCATATTTTTATATACGCATAGTAAACCTAGTGTTAAAACACTCCGTGTCCACTTTTTTAATGATATTGTGTATTGAGTAACAGAATCTAATGCCTGGCCTTTTTCTTTAAATGGACTATCCAATAGAAAAATATTTTTTCACTTCGTATGAGTAGTTGCTGAGATTAGTTCGTTCAACCAAATAAATTCTCCAGCTTTATAATATTTGTATAGAATAGTTTAAATTCAAATTAAAAATATTTCTTATTCTAATAGACTTTTGCAAGCACTTTTGAATCGTCGTATATATAAATTGTAATGATTATATAGAATAACATATTATAATTATATAATACTAAACATATTTTACAATAATATAAAGGTATAAAATATATATATAGTACTAAATTATTTTATATAATAGGTATGTAATAGTTCCCGACGCGACGCGACGGTGCACCGGAAGCGACGTGCGAACGTTAAACGCGGCCGACGGACAACTACGACGGTCATATATAGTGCCTTTAGCTTCTTTTGTTATTTTGAAACTTTATTTTATATGAAAAATATAAGCTTTTATTCAACTATAATCTTCCATTTAGAAAAGCTATGTATAGGATGGGATATAAAAAAACTTTTTTATTTTAAAATACACAAGAAACATAATTTTATTTTGTATTCATCCATATAATATGAAATTAGAAAATCATATTTTATTATAATAGATCTTTTAAGTATATTTATGTATTTTACGAAGCTATTTGTAACATGAACGACGCTCATAATAATAGAACTAATTATTATTATATAATTTATTATGTCACCATTTTATAATACGAGGACAATCAGTTTAATATAAATAATAAATATTATAATTTAACGATTCAACTTGAACTTTAAATATTAAGTAGACTTTTAATATTTATATTGATATTAGTAAAGATTTAGAAATATTGATTGACCTAATAAAAACATCAAATGGACTAGTTCTAATAACATACATTTCATTATAATAACCATTAGGAGGATTAAGTAAATTTAAATTGTAACAAAAATATTAATAAGAACATGTTAGACGCTTTATTATAGGAAATATTTTTAATTAAATGTAATGAGCTTAAAATATCTCTATTCACTTTTAAAATAATTTCAAATCTGCAAAAGGATAACTGAATCAATTTTCTATACTAATATTATTAATTATTAGCATTGCAAAAGGTGCACATCTAATACATAGATATAAAAAATATTAAATATAATAGTTACTATGTAGGTATTCTTCAAAAGTTTATATGGCTTTTAGAAATCTCTTTTTGCTATTAATATATATCAATACCTGCATTTTACCTTGCCTTACATATGGATGCGAAACCTGGTCACTCACAAAACACCACAGAGATATGCTCAAATATTGTCAAAGGGCTATGGAAAGGAGCATTATGAGTATCAGAAAACAGGAAAGAGTAAGAAATACAACTATAAGAACCAAAACTCAAGTAACAGATATCCTTACAAAAATAGATCAAATAAAGTGGAGATGGACAGGGCATATAATGAGAAGTAAACATGAAAAATGGAGCAAAATTTTAATGGATTGATACCCAAGAGACAGTAAAAGGAGTAGGGGAAGGCAGCACAGAAGATGGGAAGATGAGATAAAATTAACAGCAGGTCCCCATTGGAGAAGGGCTGCTAGTAACAGAAAACATTGGAAAATGTTAGAGGAGGCCTTTGCCAACAGGCACACTGAGCTCAGAGATATAATATAACCATATTGCGGACAAACCTAATATAAAGCTCAGGATAACAGGCTGAATGTAAATGTAAATGTAAATATGAATATGAATATGTATTGATAACAATATAGTACTATTATTAATTACTTAATAGGCTTTTATGTGAAAGTTCAATTCCTACTCACTAAATAATAGTAAATAACTAACAACTATATTACATCAAACAATATGTATGTGGACATATATCGCAAACAATTATAGTCCTCCAGATATCTAATACAGATTTCGTTGATGTCTTTTCTATGCGAATTCTAAGAACCAATATTTGTTCGTAAAGCAATAAAAGCTACTTACTTGATTGCAATCGTTCCCTCCACGCCATGGGGTTAGAAACTAAGCCTTGGAAGCCAGGCCAGTAGAGTGGTTTATGTTGCAAATAATGGGCCATGCCCGCCGCCGCTGCTGCAAGTGACAACCTCGGGGTAAGCAGACCAGTTCCCATGTGAGATCCAACTGACGGACGGGACAGTATGTGGTCAATCCCGTGAGGGTTGGGAGCTGGAGGAGGTGCCTCGGCCAATGAACTCAGAGCTGCCAAGGGAGCTCCAAATCCTCCTTCCAAAGCCCGAGATAGAGGTGGAGAACCACGAAGTTCCGACATACTTAAAGTTCACTCACAGACAAAATGGAAATTTTAAAACATAGTCTATACACAATAAGTGATATAGTTTGAGATACACACGCACATATCAGCTATCAGCTCGAGGAGCAGTGCTCGCGGCAGGCGTGTGACCGCGCGCGCGGACCGACACCAAATGAAAAGCTTCAAAAGCTGGGACCAAACAAAAAAAACGTTGAATAGAGAACGCCCAGTCAATCTAAACCTTATATCCGGACCCCGCCTCCTCGCAGACGCGCGCACAAACTGTCCCCTTCCCGCTCTAGCCCGCATACGTCAGAGCGGGATAGAGGATACGTAGTGTTAACACGAGAGCGTAGATTTAACGAATCGCTATTTAATGGCGCTTCTTGTCTCTTTATAATTAAGTCGGGTGCAGTTTTTGCGGTGCGCCCCCCTCCCCCCGCGGCCCGTAGCTGTCCCCCCGCCTCCCCTCCCCGGCCCCCCGCTACGTACTATTGTACGGAATAATAAGTCCCGAAGTGAATAGAGCAGTTTATTTTATGGTCCTCGCTAAATACCGGAAGGATCTATTTGTCGTGATAATTTATGTGACAAATATTTTATTAATTGACACTCGATGCGTGGAAATAAAACACCCAGAGCATTAACTCTACATCTGCTCAGGGTTGAGAGCGCAGAAACGAGCGTTGTTCATGCTTTTATTGCATTTTGCACCTTTGTCATTGTGAGAATTTTCATTTTACAACTGATTATTAGCAATTAGTGTGACGCACTCATTCAAATTTGAAGTTATATATAATAAAGAAAAAAAGGGAATAAAGGCTTATTTGATTTTATTATAATAAAGAAACCACTATTATGTTAATGTAGAATTTTTTATTGCATCTAAATCGTGAGGCATTAGAATATAGTAATATGCTTGTTTCGGGTCTCATTTACAAAAAATATATGTAAATTTGCCTTATTTTAGTTTAAAACCGCTTTACATTACTCTACATATAAATAAATTACAAAGCAGAACAGACATTATCAAAGCTCTAATATCAAATTAAAAAGTATGACCACATCCGTCTCACATCGCAGAGACGATACAAAAAATGTTACAATAATAGAGTCGATTTTAAGCCCCTTTCAATCCCTTAATGGGTGATATAAACCAAAATTAAAAACATACTCCCCATACAAAAATGGCGGCGTAAATAAAGATAACAAAACCATTGAAATAGGATTAATAAGTATTAATTTATACTGTAAATGCTAAGGGTGGTTTCTATAAAAGTATCTAAAGAATATAATTTGAGCGTGAAATGTAGTTATGTTTATCTAATTGGAAATTTAGTACAACCGTGGAGTATTTGCTTTTTTGTCATTACACGTATAATTTAAAAAATATATCAATGAAATGTGTAAAGTATTTAATTAAAAATCATTTAAAACGTTCGGCGTGATATCTTTGTTTTTCTTTTGAAAATATTTTTTTCAAGAGTGAAAAAAATATATTTATTGACTGTATTACAGTTGTGTTGTTTTGGGTTTAGTTTCACTAACAGAAATATAATAAAGGTATGTGTAATATCTTCATCGTTACTCTGGTTAGACGATCTTTTGGTTCATTACCTAAAACGAAAGCAGAGTCACTGATCACCTCGTAAAATAGAATTTCTCCCAAAAAAAAAAAAAGAAATAAACGTTTTTTCA
This sequence comes from Heliconius numata, assembly GCA_016802625.1. Classification (NCBI taxonomy): domain Eukaryota; kingdom Metazoa; phylum Arthropoda; class Insecta; order Lepidoptera; family Nymphalidae; genus Heliconius; species Heliconius numata. The sequence goes on along the minus strand of JAEBDU010009123.1, from coordinate 16,254 downwards.
ACAGCAAAGATATAAGAGTACAATGCGTAAATGTCTTCAAAGCTAACAACCGGTCAAGGACACGAGTGGAGTCAATGAAGCCGACAGGTATTGTTGTGCAGGAAGTGTGCGGCACCGGGGCTGATCGACGAGGAGTGGCCCGACCCCGCTGGGGCAGTTGCACCGGATATGTCCAGTATGGATATTTAACGTGATACATTGAAATAGAAAATATTTTTTTTGCCGAAATTCAACAATAGTGGTTGTTACAGTAAAGTATCTATAAAATTATGTATCCCGAGAATATTTTTCTTTGCAGAGTTTAACTTCTATTCTATACATGTAGGAACCATGAGTTCTAAGTGTACCTTTACTATTTTAAATTTGTTATTATTTATGTTAAGCTCTAGTTCCACAAACTATAATGTATGAGACATATTATGCAACTTTTAAATATATTATATACGTGACTCTTTTAACTTAGCACTATATAAGGGAGAAGTGGCATGAAAGAGCCAGTTTACTAAATGAAACAAAAAAATATACTTTTAATTAAAGAAATTAAGATTTTTTTTCCACAACTTATTATTTATTTATTAAACTAGGTAATTTCGTACGAAATAATCCTTAAATACAATAATTAATCAATAAAATATTCATTTTAAAAAAATGTGTCATTTGGCTCTTTCATAACATTTCGGTATTGAAAGAGCCATTAAAAGTTATGAAAGAGCCAGTCTTATATTATGAGGTATAACAGTGAAAATTAAGCTAAACAATATTAAATAAAAATGATTTAATAATTCTTATTAAAAAGTAATGTTTTTTTAAATTCTATCAGTCATTTTAAGTAGATAATTCTAACAAACTTTTTAATCTTATATTATTCAGACCAATCACATTATATTATTTTATTTATATTCTATTTTTCTTAACATTATACAACTTAAAATCTTTGCAGTGCTTAATTTCTCAAAAAATGTTTTTACATTACGTTTTATTAAAACTTATTGCACGGGACAGTGAAGTATTAAAGGTTTTCTCAGAGTTAAATCTTTATGCTTCTTCATGAATCCTTTGAGCTAATCATCACTCGCATTTTCAATTTTTTTCCACTTATCTAGGCAGAAACCATTGGCCGTGGCTAATTTAACTCTTCAATTACTGATTTTCCGGCCCTTTTTAGTTTATTCTTTCGGCTCTTTCAAGGCCCGTCCACCCGGCTCTTTCATAACTTATTCTATAAAAAAATGTAACCTCCAAAATGACAACGATATCAAAACTTTTCAAACTCAATTTTAATGCAGTTACAAGGCCAAATATATACATAAACTCAATCTATATTCCAATTACCCGTATTTGTTTACAATGAAATACTAAAAAAAAACTCAAAGGAGGTAAAATACTTACTTTGGAATGCCAAAAACTTCAACTCGACGTATCGGCGTCCGTTGGTTCCGATGAACTGTAAAATTTTTGTGGGTGGCGGGAAATCAATATTGTCATTTAAAAATAAAATATTCTAACGAATCCGTTCCTAAACTACTATAATATTGCAAGTGGCTCTGTCAAAACCTGGCTCCTTCATGCCACTTCTCCCTTACTATTCTACATTTAGATTATTGTCAACTTTATAATAATTTTTACCACTCCATCCATCCATTTTAACAAGAAATCGTATTTTAAATATGTCCATCAGATTTTACGTAGAGGAACTAGTGACAAGGGATGGATCCAGCTTCAAAAAAGGTTATCGTCACAGTTGCCCGAAAATCCGCCAAGTGTAAATGGAATACAATGAATTTCTATAAGGACGGTTTTTATATATTTAGGTATATGTTCTCTTTGTATCACCCTGACAAAAATTTAAACAAGCTCGATTATAATTTTATTTTTCTTATTTTAAATTTAAATATAATATTGGCTGCTTATCGACTTCAAAAGACCCTGAAAGTTTGTCGTCATAAGTCTTTTGGAATTGTGGGCATGCTCGTCGGTCGCGCCCACAACACTTGCTAGCACAGTGGCACATATATTTTTCCATAAATTATAAAATTAATCGGATTTTTTTAAAATAAATAATAAACGAGACTCAATTAATATTTGACTCTTATCATGTAAAAATATTTTTTTAAATTGTTTGTATAAAATATTGAAGGAAGGATTCGGAAATACTAAAGTTATTAGTCACTATGCAATGTTCTTGGGACACTAATAAAAAATACACTTGATTTTTCTGTGGGTTTATTATTTATTGTTATATTTATGAAATATTTATTTACGAATATCCTAGCCTAGCAATTTAAAGAACTTTGTGTCACATTAACTAATAGTCTACTTAGTCACGAAAAAATATTGCTTATTTAGAGGAATAAAATATGATACTTAAGTTAAAAAAAAAAACATTATTTAACATTAAATATTAACCATTCCTCAAAACTAAATTCGTATCTCAAACCTTGTGTTATAACTGCACACTATAAAGAGTATAGTTATAAAAGAAAGTACGAAGCTACTTTAAAACACATTACAAACCTAAGATATAAAATTTCATACATGTTAATATTTTTCAATACAATACAATACAGTAGACGCCAGCGCTCAAACTTTTAAAAATAAAAAAATATCAACTTCACAGATATGAGGAATCGACTACGCCAATCTACGTATTGGAGAGAGACACTAAATGTGCGAGCGAGATAGCCTACAATTCCTTGCTGTGATTGGTAAGACTTGTGAATAAACCCCGCCCTCCCCCGTAGAGTCACCCGCGTATTTTTGTTGCGCTCAGATGAATTTCAGCTGTGAAACGGAGAGGACGTGCTGTTGAATGATGCAATTGGTGATGATACTTTTAACGTTTACAGAAATTTCGAAATAACGTTAAAGATAATTTCACACGTAATATCTATAATAAATTATGGTCATCAACATGGTGATTCTAATTATATAAATTATAATCAACAAAAAGAGCTTTTTTAGTATGATACATGTAAACATAGTATTTAAGTAATAATTTGGGTAAAATATCGATGGTAAAGCTTTTTAAACGTTTTATTCTATTATTTTATTTATTAAACTGTAAACATATAGAGCAAGATAATTGTTTCGTTTTACCACAATACCTATAAAAAAGTACAAGAAGGTAACGATGTTGTTTTAATTTCAATAAATTAAAAAAATATAGGTTTAATATTTTTCCTTTACTTCAGGTGGACTCTTTATCGACCACTTCATTGTAACGTTCACTAATGACTCTTCCCTCCGAGTGGGAATCGAACCCACAACCGTCAAGCTTACAACCGGACGCCGTACCACGATTATTACATTTAATCATCTAAAATATTTACAGCTATAATAACATAACTACATTGAAAACAAACACAATTACAAAACAATTCCATTAAAACATAAATAAGTGAAAGCCATTATATTTTCTATTCTATTAATTTTTAATTACATCGAGATACCGTCATTTAGTCAGGAGTTGAGAGTCAAAACTGACTGGTCCCTCTCCGAGGGGTGAGGGCTGAGGGCAGAGGGGGGAGGGGCTATAACGACATTACCAACATTATTGAGTTATAATATCAAATGAAATTGTTCCACCCGATTAAACTCGGTAACATCGGTAATGAAATGGATTTAGATGTGCCTTGAATTGGAAGTTATAGTATAAACAAGTTTTTTCTAGATTTATTGTTTATGTTATATATTTAATTTTTAGATTGTATTTGTTTATGGTTGGGGCGAAAAAATGTAATGATAATTCTTTCCCTAAAGTGAGGATCGAACCCACAACCGCCGCGTTGATAGTCACACGTTGTGTCACTCCACCTAGGTGTACCTTAATACTCATTTTCCTCACCCATCCCGCCATAATTATACTAAAGGGGAAAAAATCTTCAAAACCAACAAACATAAAGCATAATTCACATTTATTTCTAACTATGAGTTGTCGAAACAATAAACAGTCAGGTTACCTCGGCGTTGATGTAGGTACCCCCGGTAGGTACCCTCGGGGGTGCGGGGGTGTGTGGGCTCGGGGACGCAGGTGCTACGGTATTGGAAAACTTGCACAATTAACGAATGGACACCGCGGACTTTGAGTGGTCGGACACCATATTTGTCGATATTGTCGTTTTATTTAAATATCATATTTTTACGGTTTCAAGCATTTTTCTGCATTGCAAGGTGAATAGAGAAAACCCAGTGCACTCTGTTCTCCACGTTTTGCCCAAATTCGAAGACTATATCTACTATCTCATAATTATATTTAAACTATTTCAATCTATGTGCTTTGCAGATAAATAAAAATATTGATTGAAGATCCAACCCACAAGCCACTGCGGCATTTTAAACTGCGTGACAGATTAAAAAAAACAAAAATCGATTAGTCAGTGTTCCATCACTATTGTACAGGTGTCGAAAGCCAGCATTTATATCGTAGTAGCAAATGATCGCAGCACAAGTTACAATCGCAGGTATTGGTTAATGAAAAACAATAAATATTATATCCAAGAGGTAGGGCCCCTAACGCCTCTCGCCTCTTGCTCTTGGGAGAAACTTAACGCGAATTAAAAAACTTACAAAAGTATTTTTATTTGTGGAAAATTTATATATTCATAAATATGGTGGGTGCTGGAAGAAAATACACGTAGATTATATTTGTGTATTGTTAGTGCTATATTTGGTTATTGGATTTTTGTTATTTATTGTTTAGGGGAGAAGAAGTTTTAAAGATTTTTTTTATTTACTAAATTCGCCTTAAATAAGATGTTAATATATCTCTTGACCTATTTTATAACATTGCTTTCTGGGCAGTGCTACGGAACTCTGTAGGTACCTACTATGATTCCTAGAACCTTCACTTATCTTCCGTTGTTCTCTAACTTAGACACAGTATCTAGAATTAAAATCGCAAGCATACAATCGCCCTGCAAAAATACAGAGAAGATATTGTAACAAATAATAGATAGGCCATCATAGAGGTATGGAGAATGAAATATCTTCGTTTCCTCGCAGAAGATGGAGCGCATCATTGAGTTCCGCCTGTATACCCGTATTATCGATGAAAGGGCGAGCACAGTGTCTTAAAACTAGGTTCCCTCGTCCTACCCAGCTACATAGTAATAAAAATAAATAAAACACATAATAAAGAATAAGAAACATAACATTAATATCAAGTTTCCTTGTAAACACCAAAGTAATTAGCAAGGAATAACTTCCTCAACACTCCCAAGACCCGTAATTACGGAGCATTCGTCCCGAAATCTACACTTTATCGTCTGTTTGTTCGCTTAAACACAGTTCAATAGTGTTAATGTACCTCGGTTACATTACGGTGGTCGCCAGTTCGTTAACGACGTTCCGTGACACAACTCAAAACACTTTGCTTAACGGAAACAGAATTTCGTAATCAGAGTTTAAATGGAGGTCAATTTATTAATAGTATTATAATAAATAGTCAAAAGGGTCCCTGTAGCACCCTTAGTTAGGGACCCTTCACATTCGCGTATGAATCGCACCCTTTTACACAGTCAATTAGGATAATTGCTTCAAGCGGGAATGCAATTGACGACCTTTTTCTATTGTATAGTATGGTTGTTATTTTATACGTGTAAGTAATATTTTAAGGAAATTATGCAAATAATGCATAGAATTGAAATTTGTCCTATGAATGCGTGATATTATTATGGTTGAAATTACAGAGCCATTCCTACACGGGGAAATTAAATATTAAATATGCTCTTTTAATTTCTTTGTCCTGGCAACACATGGCACGGGGTTGAGATCCGCTTTTCAAGACACAGACACAATTTCTGGCAGAAAATAAAAAATGGAGTGTAAATTCAATTATACGCGTTTCTTTCCTATTTATATGATGTTTTCTTAACCAGTAACTATCGAATGGAGTGATACTTGTGTTTATTCCAAACACCAAACAGCTTATATGTTTGTATAACGTATATTATGTATGTTAATGTAATAACTTTATTTGCATGATAGATTATATCAATTTTAAAATATTATGATAATATTGTCTTTAAAACTAATAGATATTAAGAATTAATTTAATATATAGATATTAAAAATTAATATCAACTGAAGCAAATTTTCACAACGTCAGTTACCATCCTCGGTAGTATAGTGGTAAGTATCCCCGCCTGTCACGCGGGAGACCGGGGTTCGATTCCCCGCCGGGGAGATTTCTTTTTATTTTTTATGATTAAAATGTAATATTTTTATTACTATTATTATATTTATTTTATTCGTTATGAAATGTTTATATTTGGATAGTAAAATATATTATCATTCGACGTAGAGGGGAGTATTAAGACACTCAGTTTCCCACGTATCGCTTAATTTTCGAGACATTGTGTGTTTAATGGCGGAACTCAACGCTGCGCTTCGCCTTGGTACCAGTTTGTGGCAGTAAAATAATTATTTCCTCTGAGTAGAAATCGAACCAACGACCGTACAGTCAGACGCTGAATACTACTGATACATAAATTTCATGGTCTTAAATCAGCTGTATGCTGTACCGCATATAGCAAGGTAGGGGACCCTAGTGTTAAGACACTTCGTTCTCCACTTTTCACCGAATTTTTCGAGGCATTGCGTGTTGAGTGGTGGAACTTAACGCCGGGCTTTTAGTTAGTTAGTTTAGTGAGGATCGAATCCACAACCGTCGCGATACAGCCCTGCGTCACGATGGCCTGAATGCTCCATGCTCTTAAAATTTTAAATAAATCATTTGAAGAATGTGTAACATTTAAAAAATATTGGCACAATTTAAAAAGCTCGCGCACACTACTTCGGGGAAACCCCTCCCTTCCCCCTTTCCTCTCTACTATGGTGAAAATCTACGATTAGCAATATTGTAAGCCTCGAGTTTTCTAAGTGGCCGGAAGCGTTAAAAGCCGATAGCATAGAGTTATGAACTTACAGAATAGCATATAAGTACATAATTCTTTTTTTATATATAACTTAAGTTCTGTACTATTCTTTGCTGACTTCTTCAAATAATATCTCCTTTTATGCCAGTATTATCATAATTTTTATTGTAAAGTATTCATTTGTAGTAATTTTATCATTAGAGGTCGTCGCGGCGCAAAGGCACAATATCAAACTATAAGCAGACATTCGTAGATACCATTTCCATTCCAGCGAATGTATTGCTGCTGTCAAATTATTATTTTTATTTTTTAATCTAATTTTATTTCTCACGCATATTCGATAGGGTTGACTTTAGATTATCTCTATCTTCCTTGCCAAATGTGGAAAAAGCATTAGGAACATTATTATTTTTATTTCATCATAGAATCATCACCGAAATAAAAAGAATAACTTCATACATAATCATGAAGAGGCCAAATGGATCCTCACAAGTTTGGTCTCATTTGCGCCTGAAATAAAATGTTATTTTAAATCTTTCTTCATTAGTGTATTTTGCATAGGGTGAGGAAATGTAATTATAATTTTTCCCCCGAGTGAGAATCAAACTCATAACCGTCGCGTTTACCGTCAGGAGCTGTGCCACTACAGCACAACGGCCTCAAAAGACATTAATAGGTATGTTATAAAATGATAAATCTTATTAAAATATATTTTAGATAATATTTGTAGGTACTCCAACGCCACTTCTATACTTCTATAACACTATAAACCCCACGTCGATGTCTAGGCGCAAATTGGGATTTACGTCCGCGCGCACGTTCGGCGCCACTACCACACCACTCACCACCAGCTCTAACCCAATTTACAGAGCTAAGTGTTCCAAGCTTGCGGTTGCGGAAATGGTACCAAATCCACATTTAATGGAAGTAAGGAACATATTTTTTGATTATCGTGAATGCAGCGGTCGCCATAACTCACGGCTTGTTTGTGCAAACTTCACTTTATCCTATTTTCGTGTTATTACTAAATTACAAATGTTTTTGCGGGGGCTTCTAATTTGTGACATATCACTGGTTTGGTGCAACAATGACGTGTTTGTGCTTTTTGAAATATTTCAAGAGACGAAATCGAAGTTTGTAAATATTTTATCTTTCCGCACCGTCAACCTATCAACCTACCCGTATATTATGAACCCCGTATATTATTTGTACAGCCACCAAAATCATTTTAAGAGAAAAACATTTTTTTTGAGAAAATAAATTTATTTTATTTCCCAAACACTGGCAATTGAATAGTTAGTCCATCTCTTTGTCAAAGACATCTCCACTTCTAAAATGCACCGGACACCTGTATCCTGCACATAGTAGAGTAGACAAAGGGATTTTCAGTACCTAGTGTTAAGACACTCCGTTCTCATTAAAACACTTCTGTTTCCCATTTTCCGCCGAATTCTGGAGACATTGTGTGTTGAATGGCAGAATATAAAGCCGCGCTTTGCCTCTTCATCAGCGAGAAAATGAAAATGTTATATATTTCATATCTTCGAATGAGAATCGAACCCACAATCCGTTGCGTTTACAGTCAGACTTTGTGTTGCGACGACTTACGAATATCTTATGTAGTATAATCTTAGTATTATGAAAAAAATATCACTTTTTTTGTAATGTCAGTAACAGATGACAAATCCAATAACAAATTAATTACAGAAATCATTAATCGAACTGGCACTAAAATAACATCCATGCTTTTAACTTCAGAAAAAAGGCTCTCAACAAAATTAGCATTTTTTTTTAGCACAATCTTAAACTAATCACGATAAAAGAGTTAAATCTTAGTAAAAAATAGGGTTATTTACGAAATTGATACTTCACAACGGCAATTAGTAAAATATAGTGAGTTAGTCCGCCGTTGAAACCGGAGAACAGAAAAAAAACACCTCATCTACCAAATGGATGCAGAATAAGTTCCAATTCTTCAAAACCAATTCCAAAACGAATTCGTTCCGATATTTATTGGGGATTCAGATTAATCTTTAATTCTCCCTCCTCTCCGCTCTGTTTTAAAGCGCTTATAACTTACACGCAAAAAGCTAATTTCGACCGTATTTTTTACACAATAAAGTATAATTTGTCGCGTGTAAATTGCAAAGTTGTAGTAAAAGTGGGAAATATTTATGAGCTTTCGAAGGAAATTCTTTTTGAATGTTTGCATTTATGAAAATATGCTCGAATGAGGGTCGGCGATTGGCTTATACAGGATGCTGTGCTTTATCTACTAGTAACTACTTGAGTTGCGGCTCATATAATTTAGAGAAAAATAGCACTCTGTGTACTTGGTGTGGATAAGAGTATTTTTTTTTATAATTGTATATTATCAGCAACCCCACGAACATCCTTACTCATAAACTTTCATGTTTATTATATTAGAAGATTTTTTTGATTTCGTAATCTATAGTTTAATAATATTATTATTATTTCATTTTATTTTAGAACTGGGTAAACAAAAGGCCATAAGTAAGTAAAGGGGCATGATAAAAATCGTAATTTAATTAAAATATTAAATACTATAATATTTATTGACGAAACTTTTAGAAATTTCAACGTAGCGGAATTTGAACCTGCTCCTCTTAGAAACCACTAAAGCGTTTTGATAACTAAGCCATACGTTCTCTTCAAGCTACATCGAAATTCTTATACGATTGTTACAACTATATCTGTTGTCAGCATTTCTGTAGGATTAATAAACATACAGTGTACAAATACTAACAACAGACAAATAGGCAATTTTGACGTTGTTTGCTGAGAACGTATCATTTTCTATAGTGGTAGAGAAAAATCATGTTTTTCTAAAATGTACACCCTGTACAAAACGATTGTTTCCGATCAGAAGCAGTAATTTATACAGGGTGGCTAATAATGTTCGACAACCCCTCCCACCCCCTCTCATTACTACTCCTTAATAATTGTAATCACTTATATACTTGTAGAGCAGTTATTTATATTGGCTACTGTATGCTAGGGGTACCTTATGTTCATTTGGTAATCAAAGAAATAAACACAACTTATTTATTTATTTAGTTGGCCTTTAAAAACATAACTAAGTTAAAATTAATAAAGTAAATTTCATGAAGCAATTGTCTTATAATAAAGTTTTGCTTTTCTTTTAAAAGAGCAAGAGCAAAACAATAAAATATTTTAGAACTTTGTTTTTTTTTTTGTTTAATTTATTCACTTCATTAATTAACCTTTCGATAAGCCAATTTTTAATGTGTGCCTCAAAGCTTAATTTTTCTAGTTTATTCATATAAATATTAGTCCGGGTTGAATTTGAACCCACAATCGTCATGATCCATGAAATATGTCCCGTTCATCTTTCGTTTTAGCTTTATATTAAACATAAAACGAGAAAATAATAAAAAAATATATAACTAAAGCGAACAAGTCATAACGTTTCATCGCAAAAGAAAAATTAATATTGAAAAGTACCTCGAAAGCCGTAAATTACCACCGACGACGATCATTCACAGTCGCACCTACAGATTGTATTAAAAAGAATTATTTTTTCAATCTTATTACAAACAATTGGTTGAATTCTCTCTTGTGAAACGTAGAGTCGACTCTACGTTATAGCTGTAGAGTTCTTTTTGGTGGTACCCAGTGCCCGGATCCGGAGGTGGGTTTCTTAGGTCTTCGATTCGTCGCGTAGTTTTAATAAGTGGAGATGATTTATTCGCCGCCAGCCGCACGCGGCGCTCCCCCCCTTAATTAGAGAGAAAAAATACGCCTTAAACACCTCTGGATGTCATCTTAACGATGTGGATAATTAGCATCTCATTTAACTATTGCTGTCGTTTTGACGGCTCGTTCAATAATTTTTTTGTTTTATTATGGCTAATTTATTTTAATTTTCTTTTATATGTATTATTTATTTTTTCATAACAGATTGTTTCATTCAATCAGTTCATTCATTCACTAGTCGTAGCGCAAGAACTTAAGCGTATCACTGCAAAACGCGACAAACTGTGGTTTCGAGTTCCAATCGAGGAAATGAAATATTTACTATTTTCATTTTCTCGCTCTGCACATATTAGCACAAATATTATTATAGGTACTTAACTTAAGTATCTTTCCCATATCAAAAGAAACCTCATACAAAATCAGAAGCATCCATGCACCCACCAAATCCTTTGTAACTAAAAGAATAACAACCACAAAGTCTGTGATGGCGATCGAATCAAAACACAGGTAAATATCAAACGTTGGGGGGTTTCATGGCGGAATGGCCTCGTTCTAAATAAAAACATAGCTTCCGAAATGTTTCTATTTTACCAACATCTGTATAAGATACCAAATTAATATAACCTTGCTCAATGCAAAACGCGACTCTATCGCTTAGTGAGAAGCACTTAGAGACTGTCTTTCAAAATTGGCAGGATTATAGTTACGAGATTGCATGGAGTAGCGTGTGTGGCAACATTAAGGCGAATAAAATTTAAATATGGCAACACGGCGCGCTATAAAGGAACGAATAATAATAAAAGATATAAAAATAATAATAATAATAGAGCCATGAACCCGCCTCGTTTGATTGTGCCTGAATTTTATAACTTTAATCTGTATTCATATACCAAAGTGGAGGATTAGGACGGTATACTTGATTTAAAAATTAACAGTCGAGTAGAATACTAAGGCCAGTTCTCGTAACACGTTGCGCTGCGTTAGGTTCCGTATAGAGGCGTAGAGCGGAGAATAATGTATATTGGGATTTTCTTTGCATAGTTTAGACGATTATATTATATATATTAGACTATTATATGAGTATTATATACAAATATATTTATGTTTTTACGTTAAGTGAAATATATATAATCAAGAGTATTCCTGGTTCTCCCTGACTACCCTGCTAGGGATAAAGCATGAAGCTATAAGGGATAAAGTATGTAAGAGTATTTCCACGGACATTTAATTTAGTGAACCAACTACTATCACGCAACCTATTCTTACATAATTAGATTTCTAATGGCGGCACAACGAATTTTGTTTAATGCCGGTAGCGCATTGATAGTTCCTGACGCTGATAATGGGCAGTTTACTGCTGCCCTTCTAAATATTTACAATTTTCGCTATCAGGTACGTCACTGATTTTAACCATGATATATATTTCAAATAAATAACCTTACAAATTAAATTGATCAAATAGAACGATTTGGCTTAAGTTTTAACTTATTCATATAAATGAAGTTAAGTTTAATTAAGTGATCCACACAAGTTTTACGATTCGTAAGTGCTGTAGCTTTACGTGTTACGATAACGCGGTCGCGGTGCATTTACGGAGCAAGTGAAGGTAAATATTTTTGCGCGTCAAACATTTGGTGCGCTCGTATTATTCAAATGCGGCCCTCTCCAACATAACTCCAATAAGAGAGCATTTACGGCCTAACATAAAACTACAATCCAACCGTACGAATAAATATCCGACCTCTGTTACTTATAACCTTTTGGATGAAGACGTATAGAGAACGGAAGAGATAAACTATTAAATAGAATCTAATACATTTAAACATGACGCCAAACGTTACAGGTTTTTAGCAGGAATTCAAATAATACAGTGTTAATACCTATATTAATAGGTTAATATATAATTTAACTCAAATTTGTAATGTCTCAAATATAGGGCAAAAAATATGGAAAGAAACATCTTAACTTAGTTCACGCAACGCGCGTCATTGCGCGTAGCGCGTCAGTTCCAGACATTGGGGGAAAGTGGGGTACGCAAGTGTCATAATGGGAGCAGAATCTCTTAGCGCTAGGTTCCCAAGTTTTCTTCAGCCTATCCTGTTCTGTGCGGTATACAGCGTGAAATGTCGAAACACTAGGCTCCCTACTCTGCTATACGAGACAATATTTTACATTTTAAAACGAAAATCCTTTCTTTGTAGTCACCATAAAATAAATGGTTTTATAATATCATACTAAATTGCATTATAATAGAAATCATCATGTTTTCTTCAAAAGGAAAACAATTAGGTACAGGAAAATAATACTTGAATTGTAATCATTAGTATCTAATCAAAGTGCTGACCCGCATTGAACGTATCTGTGTATTATTATCAGAAATCAGATAAATATATAATCGATATTTAAATTTAACCATGAGTACAGAAATAAAACATTTTGTGGATGACTTATTAAAAAAACGTCTTTTAATTGATGACCTAATTTTGTATTTTAATAACAATATATTCAGTTGGTCATTGTGTACGTATTATATGTACTAGCATATATTTAAATCAAAGAGATTGATGCCGTCGAGGCGCAGTGGGAAATTAAGCGGTGTCTTGTACTAGGTTTTATCTGACTATCCTGCGATGAGGGAAAAACCTGAAGCTGTTGCATAAGCATAAGTTTCAAATCATCAACCCACTTCTATAAAGAAGGGTGATTCTCAATTCGACTGTATTTTCTTTATTTTGTTATTACTGTATTAATTGTTTTCTTTTTTATTTGCATTTAGTTTTCTTTGCTAACCAAAAGTTTTCTGTCCTCGCTAACTTCTGATAACAAGAAATATATCAGTGTCTTCCAGTATGTTCGACTCCTTGTAAAGATTATAATAATACAAGCTATAACGCAGAGGTTATGGGCGGTAACCCGTAGCCGAAACAACCGGACTCGGGTTAATTTTGCACCTGCACATACATATAGTATGTATATATGTATGTATGTATGTTATATACATTCCAAATCAAGTTAATTGTACATACATCTAAAAGGTTTACGACGTTGTTACCTCAAAAAGAGTTTACCTTAAAGTAGTGTCCTTTCTACTTACTATTAACAGGCTTTCTATTTTTGTATGGCGTCGAAATTTTAATGTGGTCGAGGCACCTAACCTAAAGCCCTCTAACCGCGAGTACATTGATAAAACATAGCCCTCCTCGATCAGTATACTATACAAGTATTATGCAAAAAATATATTATTTCAATTACATTCATTAGTTTCTGAAGTTAGCGTTAATTACTACAACCAATCAAACCTTGTAGCTTTCAGAAATACAGAATTAGTCTTACCAGTATCGTACAGTATTTTTTCAACTTCACTGAAATGAAAGTATTTCATTCATTATTCCAAAGATAGAGCAGTTTAAATGAATAGACCATCTCTACTGAAAAATTGAAAGTGAAATACGACATTGATATCATAAAGCTCTAATCTACATTTGTTCCTCGGTGTCGTAGTTCGAGGGCGGCAGGTGCGCCGCGTGTAAACTTTTATATGTTTTGATCGGAGCCAAAGCCACTCGAGCCCTTATAATAATTTTCATAGTTCCTTACCTTACTATAAAACTTAATGTTATGTATTATAGTAAATTCTATATAATATTCATTGATTTTGAGTTATAACAATGCCTTTTTTGTGGGTATTTTTTATTTTATTTATCATCCTTGTGAAGTTTTATATGTATGTATACGCAGTACTTCATTAAAGTGGCTCTTTTCATCAGCTTCACGCGCTGTGTACCGAAAATAGCAGAAATATTCTAGTGTAGTTTTTGAGACATTACGTGTTTAATAATAAAACTAACGTCGCGTTTGTCTTGCTACCAGGGCAAAAAAATGAAAATAATTAATTCCTCCAAGTGGCAATTGAGCCAAAACCATCACGTTTACGATTAGACGCCGTCTCGCTAAGCTTCCATGACTTTAAAATTTGCTTTTTAATATTTCATAAGTTCAACTATGTATATATATATATACAAGTCTTCGTACAAATTATAAATATCAACTAAGTACTAAGTAGGATAAAGCAAGTGGGTCGCGTCGAGAGGGACAAGTTTTTGCGACAAGTGTAAGACCCTACGCAATTCCACTTCACTACTTATTTGAATAATATTTGGGTACCTTCGACGACGTAATGCTTAATATTTTTATAAAATATATAAGTTTTTAATGTTACGGGATTCAAACGCTGGACTCTTGGATGATTTCGAATAGGTAGTTCAAATAAATGTATTTAATAAGATATCAATATTTTATTTTGTCATATTCGAGAGGCCATTGTAGCGCAGTGAGAGAGTTCGATCCTCAATGGTCCGAAATGCATCACAATTTATTCCACCGTTCTAGACGCCAAGTCGTGATGATAAACTCAGCTATTCAGCAAGCACCGGAGCGTCTTGGTTCTTACAACTAAATTGCCTGCGCCTACCCTGTCAGCTTCACGCTGTATTTCCCATATAGCAAGGAAAGTTGAAGGAACCTGGTGTTAAGCCATTCCATTACCCAATTTCCTATGAATTTTCGAGGCATTGCATATTGAGTGGCGGTACTCAACTTCACGCTTTTGCCTTGTTTCCAGAGAGAAGAAATGAAAATATTAATAAATATAAAACTCCTTTCCCGAGTGTGAATCCAACACACAACCGTAGCTTTTAATCACAAAGTGATACCATTCCGCCACTACGGCCTCAACCACAACACTCAAAAATAATTGTAGATTAGAAATTTATGACAAAACTTATTAATTTGAACTACTGTATTAACCTGTTTTTTTTACTTTGAAGTTAGTAATATAAGTAAATAAAACAAATCCATAAGAAATGTCTTTGCGACTGTACACGCAACGTATGGCGTTGATTCAAAATTGATAGCCAGATACTGGGACAGGACTCTCTTCGAATGATTCCTTCCTTACTTAACTATAGGCTCAACTCGTCACGCGACGAATGTTCCCAACAATAAGTCTGTCTTTTAAGACAGTTCCGAACTATCTTAGGAACTTTCTTACTTACGTATGTGCTTGCTTACTTATGCTAAAGTTGGTGTATTTATTTATAGTACACAGAAATATTTTTATACATATGTAGGATTGCTTTAGTACCTATTAGATACTATAATACACTAAGTTTAATAAACGTAATACCATACCTCGCTAGGAAAAATGTTTATACTTAAAAACTGGTTTAACAGCGTTTGCTTTCATCACCCAACACGGAGTAGGTACTTGTAAAATAGAAGGAAAGTGAAAAACAAGCTGTCCTGCCGCGACGTTACACCATTTAAAAGTAAGCATGACATCTGTGGGTTTGATTTCCGCTCTCTGGAATGAACTATTCAAATTTTCTTACCCTGGTAACAAGATAACCGCGGCGTTGAGTACCGCCGTGCAATGTCTAGAGAATTAGACGATATTCGGGATCGGAGCATCTTAACACTAGACTCCCTCTGCCTATCCTGTTATATACGGGATACAGCATGAAGCTATTACAATATGAAGCTATAGCAAAGCATATAGCTAAGCAATACGCTATGAAGGATTACCTGTCACGAAAAAAAATTGCTTATTCATGAAAAATTTCGAAAAGACTAAGTAACAAAA
>JAEBDU010009119.1:0-22427 GCA_016802625.1 Heliconius numata | reverse complement strand
TTCACACAAAGTGGAAGATCATTATAGAAAATGAGTTGACATTTCAGCGTTTGACCGAAACTTGTCAACCGCCTTAGCATGTCTCTTGGCACAGTGCCTTTAGCTTTTGAATAAAGCTTAGTAATAACAACAATAGTTTAATATAAATAGGTCTAAGGAGTAACATTTAGACCTTAGGTCTAGAATATATAGGAGGGAGTCTAGAGTAAATTATCCTGATTTTTTTCTCTCCTTCATTTATTATTATATTAGTATGGTTAAAAATGATTAAAGTTCTCGAATTCAAGGATGATTAAAACTACTCAACCCGCAATAACTCCAGAATTCTGCGAAAGGTCTGTAACGAAAATTTTAAAGGTTAAGTTTTAAGGTTCCCAGGTTCCCTCTGCTTATCTTGTTACGTGCAGGATACAGTGTGAACCTGAAAAAAAAATGATTAAGTGGGTTCATAGTTCTTCAAATATTAATTAAATCGGGATCGCAACCTACAACTATAGTGTTTAGATAGATACGTCCCAGCTGTGTATTGTGTTAAGCTCATAAAGTATTTGCATTTATGTTAGAATTTTATAATATAAAAGATTATATTAAGGATCGATAAAAAACTTATTTTTATCGATAGTATTCTTAGATGCCTTATACAAGTTTTTATAGAAACTGTGCCAGCGGCCCAAGGTTAATTTGCAGTGCAGATGAAGTGGTGATTTTTTAATATATTTTTAGTAAAAATCAAATGAACACGACCCCTTAATGAAAATAAAGAAATTTGGCATCAAAATGAATTGAGCTTTAAATGATCACTTGTCATGCTATAGTTATTTTTTCTAGGATGCGACATACATGTGAATATGACATAAATGTCATATGTTCTTCCAAAATGTAGATATTGTTTGTTTTTTAGGTTCACTTTGTAATCCGCATACATAAAGGTGATGGATGGCAAAGGAATGATACGTGTCCCCGTCCCCTATATATTGTTAATATAACTAAATAACATAACAGGTAAACAGTATATATTTAAATAAACTATTATAATCAGTAAATGTGCATCTATTTGAAATCGACAATCATTGTCCTACAATAGTATAATCATATGCTATATTGACAATGAAAACTTACCCAAATACGTGACATATATGATAATTTGTCAAAAATGTTAATGATCATAAAGTGAACACGTCCATTTGCCTATTAATAATTCATAAGTGACATTTCTAGGTTAAGTAAAACGGGACAGGAGTAAAAGACACGTTGTGGGAACGCCAGCCCCGCGGCTCTATAGATATAATGAAGACTGAAACTTGAAAAAAGATGGACTCAAAAGAGTCCTAAGAAAATACAGGTTTTGTGAAAGATGTGAATGCTATCTTAATAAATACAACGTGTATAGGATGAGAGAATAAAGTTGACTTTTCCCATGCAACTGTTATTTCATAAAGTAATAAATAAAATTCTGTTAATTCACCCGGTGTTGAGTTTCGCCAATGCCTCGAAAAATTCGGCGGAAAGTGAGAAATGGAATGTCTTTCTTAACACTAGGTTTATTCTGTCTACTCTGCTGTATGCGGGATAGAGCGTTAAGCTAACTTTGAAGATTAAGAAGAATTTGTTATTAAGAAGATTATCTTTTTAACATTACGGTCCCTCACCCAACACGCAATTAAAAATATTACAAAAAAAACCATTTCCGACATCAAAATTCGTGAAATATAATTGCATTTTAAACGGAGTGAGCTAACGAGATCGAGAATAAATTTTTCTTCCGCCACAAATAGAGGTGGCATCCATTAATCATTGTTCCGCCGTCCAGAGCTGTGTACACACGCCCTGATAACTCAATCTTGAAAGCTTATATGTAGAGGAGATGATTTATTACAGTAAAATTTAGTTTGTTAAAAATTGTAAATGCGATGCTTATGGGTTCGATTCCTGCTCGAGTGTAATCGTAAATAATTTCTTTTAATTTTCCCACTTTGCTATACAAAGCGTCGCGTTGAGTTCTGGTGCTTATAAAGTAATATCTGGAGAATTGTATAAAATTTCAAATTTTCTTTTAATGTGGCCTTTTTCTAGCATATTTTTTAATTTGCTTAGAAAAAGCTTATGTTGGAGCTTAAAATGCAAAGACGTTTAGCAATTACTCGTAGATACATATTGAAATCTAACCAAGCATTTTTTTCTTAACGAGAAAACAAAAATATTTTTAATATAAATATATGAGTGGTGGGATCCAGTACAATAGTGTGTACAATAAGACACTTCTCATCGGCGTCACGACGCGACGGCGTCAAATTGCGGGCGGCAAATTTGTAGTGTTAACGTAAGTACGAGTATGATTTAGTTGTCTGTCATTGACACATATATTGAAATTGTAACTGCATACAGTTCTGCCACTCAACACGTAGTGCCTCCAGAATTCGGCAGAAAGTGGGGAACGGAGTGTCTTAACACTAGGTTACCTCTGCCTACCCTGCTTTGTGCGGGATACAGCGTGAAACTGATTTTTTTAACAAAAATGATTTAACGGATTTATATTTAATCTTAACTACAGTATTTTCGCACTTTCCTTAACTATTTGTGTTTGTTTTATTCAAATCCTTTGATAAATAAAAAAGTTATGTCAATATAAAGTATTAGGTACGTCGAAATTCCTTCAAATTAACTGTTTAATTGAATTAACTGAAACTTTAGTTTTCAATATATTTCAATGTATGAATATTGTTTTTATAATGGATAATGGTATAAAAATACAAATACAAACGTAAGCCGCGAGTGGGACCCCTTTAAAATGTTCCCAGTATAAAATATAGATGCACTCACAGTTTGGTGTGATAAAGTGCTGCTTTTGGTTTATGACTTGGAATATAATGACTCTATTAAAATGAAATATAGAGAGTTCTTTTTGCATATTGTGTAAGTAACGATGAGGACGTGGCGCCTTGTAGCGCAGCAGTACAGCTTCTTGACTGTAAATACGACAGTTGTGGATTCATTTTCCGCTTTAGGGAAACGAATCCACTTCTATTTCTTCAGGAAAAAGCGTGAAACCGTAAAAAATTTATAGTTGGATATTAGAAAAAGTAATATAACAAATAATTCATGAAATAGTTCTTTACTGAAGAAAAATAAAAAAGCTATTTTTACTTTTCTAAGTTAATTAAATAACAAAAATAATTATTAATTCTTACCTAAATATTTTTATATTCTTACGATTAAATTAGATTTTTCAGTTGCATGTTTAAAGTCCACTAAGGCAGTGGAATTTTATCATACTACGGCCAATGCAGTATGTAAATTACTTTTACTCCGTAATAGCCTATTCCGCTACTAACGATCTTCCTGGCTTTACCTGTTTTTTTAATCTTCTGTTTTTTAAGTTCAATGTACCTATCATTATTGTTTTAAAAATATATTTAAAATGCAGTATATATTTTATTTACGTGTTAAACATCATGAATCAAATATTATTTTTATGTAAGGATTATTTAAACAGCGTGTTTTTGGAGACGATCATGTCCAGCAGTTAACGAAAAATGACTGATGACGTAATTTCCCATTCTTCATCATATTTGATGAATCTTAGATATGATAATAAGTATATTTCAAATTCACATATTATGTTCATCAACTTTTCAAAATGTGTGTTGTTTTATATCATTATATATTCGTAATAAAAATAAAAGAAGCAATGTTTAAAATCAAAAACTTAAGCGTTATATGGACTAGCTATTTCCTTATAACATATTTATATTTTGTAGAACTCTTCTTGGAATTCTTCCCGAATTCTATCTATCCTAAAGGCACTATGAATGAGGGTGTATATTAAATATTTACACACACCACCTCTATAAATCTGCACCCATGTTAATAATGTAATATGTATTAAGCTACTAATTCTATACAAATGAAAGATTTCTATTATAAAAATAATTGAGAGAAAGAAGGGAAATTAAAATAGGCAATTTGTCACCTAATGTTATACTTCGTTTAAATGACTGCTATGTGTGGGTTACAAAGTAAAATAATAATTGACGAATAGAGTAAAAATCTATTAATGACACAAATTACAATCAAATATACACAACGTTGTTATGGATAATGAACGTAAAATTCAGTTGGCTCTAGAGCAGCATGTAGACAGTAAGACAAGTTAAGGTTCAAAACCCTAAATCCGTATTTTCATACTACATTTTAAATTTAACTTTAAAATCAACAGTTTTAACAAACTCGCAGATAATAAAACAGAATATCTCAAAATGTAATTCTCTACATCCTCTAAATAAATAACAAAACGGTAAAGCTAAAGGATACTTAAATATCGCAAAGTTCGTGCTTATCGGGGATTTGGTAGAAGTGGGTCATACTCGCACTCTGTACCGTGTCCATTCTTTTAAACGATACGTTGTTTTTGTATTGAATAAAAATAAAAGTAAAAAGTTTCTTAATTATATAACATTTTAATACTTTAAAGTTTTTACTCGGGGGAATGATTTATTTCATATTTTTATATTCCTCGGTAACAAGACAGATAAAAACATTTAATACGCAATATCTCCAAAATTCGGCGGAAAGTAGAGAATGTAATATCTTAATGAAAGCGGAGTGTCTTAAGACTAGGCTACAGAGTGAAGGAAAAAATTAAGTAGGTATTCAAATCAAAATTATAATGTGTGTAGGGCTACTTACGAGTATATTCTGTTTACTTAAAGTTAACTGTTGATCTTGTAATTTTGACTAACATGTCAGAAGTAGACATGTTAATTATAACAAGTAGGTGTAAACTACAATTCTATCTCTTTATATTACTTTATCCGGTTAATGTATACATTTAATGTTATTATCATTAGTTATCAGTAGTTTTTCGTGTACGTTTACTTTTACGTGTACGTTATTAAGACATTGCGGGTTTAATGGCGGAACCCAACTCTGCGCTTTCTCTTGCTATCAGAGTAAAGGAAAATAATTTATTTTTCCGGATGGGAATCGAAGCCACAACATTTCAATAAAAATATATGTTTCCTACAATTATTACCTGCTAAAGTTACATACCAAGCACATACCAATCCATAATCATGAGGATTTAAAAGGAAACAAGAAATAGACTATGATTTCGTATCAATGGATATAAACAATCTGTTAACATACCCCTGTCTACGCAAGGGTGAGGCTGAGAGCCCCAGCTTATGTTTTACACAGAATTGATTCTCCCTACGAAGGTTGGCCCATTGTGAGTGAAGTGCAGCAAATGTCTTTATAGTGCATGGATTCGTAGCGATATAACTTCTGAACACTTTAGCTTTCTCGACTTTTATACCAACAATTTTGTAGGGGACTACCAATTTGTCTGATGACGCTTCTAAAGGTTTTTGTGTTTTTGTGAGGATTTTCGCTTTTCAATAGGTTTTTTTATCTCCTATGTGTTATTTTTATGGAAAGAATTTATTGTAGGTTTGACAGAGGATATATTTCCTTATTTTATAATATGAAATTATTATATAGTTAAACATGCATGATGTTAATTTGCAAACAATGGCTTTTAAATTGGTGAAAAAAATGATCATACTTTTTGCTACTCTGGAAAAACAGGCGTCAAAATATAAAATTATTATATATACATAACAAAGTAGAAAAAAATGTCTTTAAATAATATACCTACTCCCCTTCTAAATTCCAAATCAATGAAGACGCCTACGACAAGTGCAACAAATTTTCGGGACAAATTCGCCCTTTTTCTTCACTTAATTAAAACAAAATTGCCCTTTAGTCCATCTATTTAACGTTTAATTTGCAGTAATCAAAAAGGACTTGTCCGCTCAATCCTCCCTTAAATAGGTCCAAAGTTACAAGATCTCCGATTATATTTAAACCTTCTCACTCTCCTACTAATCAGCTGAAACGCGGCAGGTCAATTTCCGTTGGTCTGTTCGGTAATAACTTTGTTTTGGGTTGCTATAGTAACGCTTGATCAAAATTAGACGCGTAAGGGGTTAGGTTTTGTGGAAAAGAGAAGACCATATGGTTATTTGGGGGTGTGACAAGGATATAATATAAAGGGTGGATGCAGTGCGCATTTGGCAGTGTTGGACTAAATTGCATTAGTCTACTGTGTGGGCACTTGCCCGATATCATACGATTATTGTCGCTGGAAACTGGCTAGCGTACGGTTATGACTGCTCATAACCTTTTATGTTTTTTTGGTTATTTAGTTTATTTTATTTGGCCAATTTAAGTTTCTTGTTTTAAGTTGTTTATATTGATAATGATTAATTGTGATAATAATGATTTAGAAAATTAGTTGAATAATATTTAGAATGATTTTAAATCTGGCAGTAGTGTAGGGATCTAACATAAGATTGATGAGAAGGTTTGGCTCAGTGGTCAGAGCGCGTGGACGGTTTCCAATAGGTGCGGGTTAAAATCCCTTAATGTTCAATTTTTTATACGTTTTACTTGGTTATTTGAAGTTTAGATACGAGTAATTAATATACGATACATATATTTCTAAATATAAAAATAATTCTAAGGCTCTAGGGCACACGAAACGACGATTTGGGTTTAAAACCAAACCCAAAAAAAACAACAGATGGGTATATTAAAATTTCTTGATATTAACTTAAACTCTATATAATATAAGCAGCAAAATACATTGTTTTAAAACTTTAACTTGATACCCTAGTTAAGCCAATGTCTTCATTAAATTATTTCCCTAATCCCCAAGATTTGTAGGGTACGGCCGCCTCATTATGTCCGTAGCGTTACAAATGAATTAAGTCACTATATAAAGACATAATTATACGTTGCAAAGAAAGGACGGTCGTGTTTTTTAAATATTATCTACTTTTATCTACATGCAATAAATAAATCAATATTTGTTTTATTATTTTCTAACCCGCATTTTGGGGTAGGTTATGGTAGGCACAAGGAACCTGGTGTTCAGACACGAGACATTTGTCTTTTTACCAGAACGAGAATATAATTAATTCCTCCGAATAATTATTAAGATATAGCTATAAGATTTAATAATTTTATATTTGACAAAAAACCAAAGGAAATATTTAATGTTGCCATTATTTCGTTCTCCATCATTCAACATGTCATGTGCCAGAGTTCGGCGGCAATCTGAGAGTGGAACGTCTCAACACAAAGCTTCCTCTGCTTACCCTTAACTTACGAGATACAGCGTAAAGCTGAAAAATAAAAACAGGTGAAAAATATGACAGAAATAATTATTTATCGCCATCTTCTTTTGAGCCATACAGTTTACACCGAACGAATATTGTATGCATGAACAGAATAATCCCGGGAATGGTGCCGCGCTGAATTATTCACGCTGAAAAGGACTTTAAAAAGAGTTTACAGCTCCACGTGTTTATTACGTGGAGTATTACAGTTTTTATGTTTTTGTTTGTAATATTTAATTCTATGGAAAAATATGAAGTCTAACATGAAGAAGTGATTACAATTTTTTTGTTGGTACCGATGTTATACGGTTGTGACAATATAGAAGAGATATGAAAGAAGTACATATGAGAAAAAAAATGATATTAAGAGTAAAAAAACTTGCTTGGGTGTTTTTAAATTTATATATATTTTACATAGATAAGTAATAAATCCCATGTTCCCCCCTCTCCTTTTTATTCTAATTAGGGGATACACTGTTTAACTAATTTAGCAGAAATTTCGAGCTATGTAATTAAAATTATATAATATATATTATGTTCCTCAAAGAGTGCCTTTTAAGAAGCATTATACTTGCATATATTTTACTTCAATAGCCCTCAGCAAAAAGGGTCGCTTGAATACAGGGACCGAGTTCATACGCTTGATGTGTTCCAAAAATATGACTTTGAAGTTAAAAAGCTTATAAATTGAAGTCTGTATTAGATGAGTCTTAGTAGAAATAATTTGAAAAATATAGTAATAAAATATATGTAGGTATATTTACTAGACAGGCAGTATTGTAGAGGCCATGGTGGCGCAGCGGTACAGTGTTTCTGCGATCGTAATAGTTGTGGGATCGTTTCTCAATTGGTGGATGGAATTATTCGTATTTTCTCGCTCTGGCAATAAAAATAGCGCTCCAATGAGTTCTATGATATGCAGTATCATGCGATGTCTCAAAATGTTTAAGTTTTTATTATGTTGGTGTAAAGAACACATTTAACATATTTAAATTAAAGTAGAAAAATGCACGACATATCTCTAAAATGTCTGTAATTCCTTAAATTCTGTGGATATGCTTAGATAACACAATACTGGCTGTAAAAAATGTAAATGTTTTTTATTTTCCCTCTCTGGTAAGACTAACTGCAGAGTTGAGTTCCGTCACTCAACGTAACAGTCTAGAACCTTAAATCTTACCCTGCTAACTGGAAACCTTAAAAAAAAATTGTATACGAGCACTTATACCTACTACAATATATGAAACAATAAAACTTTTTAAGATCGTCTACACTCGGTTACCTCTTGAAATATTTTACAACCCATATATTAATTACAACCGCAAAAAATTAGGTCGACCACTTTTACAGCGTATGTCAATTACCATAAAGCGAGGGCTAAAAGTAGCATTTCACCTAAGTATAGAACTCAATTAAACTACTTTAATAATTTTTTTTAATCACGTTGATTTCAGCTCTGTGGGACAATTAATTAGAGTCAGATAATGGCACACTCGTTATTTTTGGATTCGATCGCACTCACGGCAACAAACCACGGCGTTAAGTTACGCTTCATAATCTCTAAAATGAGCCGAAATTAGAAAATAAAGTCGATTTTTCTCATGATTTTGTATATAAAGTCTTTTCTTCCATTTCAGAATGTGTATTGCTAGGCGAAACTTAACGCCGTGCTTTGTCATCACAGAAATAATTTATTTGTCCACCTCTAGAGAAAATCTTAAAGAAAAGTAATAAAAATATTCTTTTATATTCGTAAGACTATTTACTCGTATATAAGACGACGACGGTCACAGATTTAGCTTATGTAAAAGGTATTTATAATAACTTAGTAACTGCTTGTCATGTCTAAGAGTATCGATTTTGTATTAACTGGGATCTTACAAGTACATAGTATACTTGATATATATAATCTTTTGAAAAATAATTATATGAATAATTTTGTTATTGAATAGAAAATATTGCTGATATTATTACTAAGTTTTGCTGGTATTGGTGACCTAGTGGCATATTGGTCAATTTGTCCATACAAATTGGTCCATACAAAGATATTTTTATGAGGCCACTGGTGGCATAAGGTGTGAATGTAAACGCGACAGTTTGTGGGTTCGATTCTCACTCGATCAAATATAATATTTAATATTATGAATATATTGAGTTCTTTTACTCAACACACCTCGAAAACGAGAAAGTGAGTATCTTAGCACTAGGTGTGCGGGATACAGCGTGAAGCTGATATGAATTTATAACAAATAAACGCTTGGCGCCCCTACGCCACGTGGCGTATAATATATACAGCCAATTTTGTAATATCCATTAATTTTTATATCATTTCTTTCAGAAATAGTAGAAGAACAACGATGCCACAACCACGAGTTCCGGCTGACCTGCCGAGAGCTCGACACCCACATCGCCGTGCTCGAGGCCTGGTACACCTCCACCGAGGCCTACCACCGCTTATCAAACGAGAGCTACACTCACCAGAAAATTATACATACAGAAAACGATTCAGAACTCGATCGCGTTTACGTTTTTTCTAGTCCAAAACATAATGGAGTTTATGAACTGACCAATCATTCCAATATTGACAATACAACTAATGAAAATGTGAATGGTTCTTTTGAATTCGACAAGTTTTTTAACGAGAGTTGGTCTAACGAGACGTTCGGTGATAGTGTAGATACGTTAGTGGATGTAGTAAACGTTAGTGGGTGTGGTGTGGTGACGTATTCCCGTAGTTACGCCAGCTGGCACGAGGGGGATAAGCGTAGGCGGTTCATATCCAGAGTGACGTCGGTTAATTTGCGAGCGCCTTTAAGTTATCGGTGAGTTTTAGATTTGTTTTAATTATTTTTTTTATCCGAATGCTTAAACAGAATCCTATCCTATGTACTTTTTTTATACCTTTTTCAATTTTTTTCTTTTCCTAATGTCTGATATTTGAAAAAAGTTAAATAATAAACGAAAATAAATATACAGGGTGGAATTGTCAGCGCCACTTTAAATGAAGCCACAGTTTTAACTAGTCTATAAAAGCCTAATATAATTCGGAAAAAAAATAATTTCCAAAAATGAAAAAGTTATTTTTTCAAACAAAATAAATAATAAAATTATCGTTTTAAAATAAAACGCCATTTGTAAAGTATAACATAGGCACGCACACACTCAACTGTCAAATCGGAAACGTCGCACACATATGTGTGCGTCACACAAAATACAGGTATGGATAAAAATCGTGAAATGAAAAAAAAATCCTACGTCCAAACTGTTGAGGTACCTTGATTAATTTCTTAGGTGTGAGTTTGAAATATATTACCCTATATGCAGTTTCAATAAAAGAAGCGCTGCCTCTTCCACCCTGTATAAGCATTATTACTTTATACTGACCAGTCGTGGTGCAAGCCACAAGCCTGTGAACGCGAAAGGTTCTGGGTTCGATTGCCACTCAAGAAAATAAAATATTTAATATTTTCATTTCTGCAATGCGCGACGTTAATTTTGCCACTTAACACGCATTGCATTCAAAATTCAGCGGCGTGATACAGCGTGAAGCTAATATAAAATTACTATTACATCATTTTACGCTTTTTTAATAAGAACATTACCAGTTCAATACATGTAGCCTCAAAGATAAAACTAATTTAAAAATAGTTAAGTACTTTTACGAACATTTAATTACGATAGTACGCATTACGTATACGAATTCAGTTAATTTGATAATAAACGCGATAACCTTAACTCGATTAAAATCTAACAACGTTCATCAGCTAATAGTCAATAACTATGTAACGGTACGTAACGGTTAACTCTATATTATATATAGAACTACCGCCAAATTTAATATGTATGAAATTTATAAACAGTTATTATTTTGCATATATGGAATGTGAAGGCAAAACCAACAAAACAATTCTTTAAGTGCATACAATAATTACTTTCTATTTGGTAATGTTATTTTTAAATGAAAAAAAAAACACGATTTTGGATCTTGTTACTCAACAGGTAATGCCTCAAGAATTCGGCGGAAGAAGTCTTTTAATGGCGTTGGAGCGTCTTCTCACTAGGTCACTAGGTTCCTTCCATTAACTATATTAATATGTGCGTGATACAGCGTGAATTGCAGCTTTTCTTATCGGATAGGTATGGAATAAAAGAAATAATACAATCCTTACATTTGAAAGACCAGAAATTTACTTATCACGGAAATACATACGTTCACACATTCTTTTATAGTTTTTTTTATTTAAACATCTTTTCTGCTTTCTATTCTTATAATAGTTCATAGAACTTCTATCCATAATTAAAAGTTAAAAAATATATAATTTATAGTTGACTAGGAAACATCTATAATTAGTGAGTTACGTTCAATTTGCGTCGTCAGTGGCCAAACATTTTTAACGGTCCATCCGGCCCTTAAAATGCCAATGCTATTCCGTTGAATGCAACTAGGCTAATTGAGTTACA
This sequence comes from Heliconius numata, assembly GCA_016802625.1. Classification (NCBI taxonomy): domain Eukaryota; kingdom Metazoa; phylum Arthropoda; class Insecta; order Lepidoptera; family Nymphalidae; genus Heliconius; species Heliconius numata. Next base: position 10,785 of record JAEBDU010009119.1, on the reverse strand, counting down.
TTCGATGATTTTGAGTTACATTTGACGATTAAATTGCTAGTACGATAGAAGTATAATGGACATGTGCTTTTTTTTGTTTTGAACCATTAAATTATTATGGATACCGTTGTCTGTAACTTGATTTACAAATTTATTGACTAATCAGCTTCACGCTGTATCCCGCACACAGCAGGATAGGCAGAGGGAACCTAATGTTAAGACACTCCGTTCTCAAGAAGTAGGTATTTTTATTGATTGATTGATTTCTCGATATATGGCGTTTCGAGCGTGCCAGTTGAGCACAATTCATTTCGCCAATGTCACGTTGTATGGAAAACACACGAAGGAAATTGACTGGTAATAAAAAAGATAAATATACACAATTATAGAATACATAGGTATTTTTATATCAACTGACTACTAAATAGTGTTATGACACGTATGACTTTATGACCCAATTTTCAATTCATTGCATTTTGAATAGCGGGACTCGACGACGAACTTGTTGACTTGTTACCAGAGGAAATGGCAATAGTTTATTCCCCCGAGTCGGGGTAGAAACTACGACACTTGAAAATAATGTAATAATTGTTTTTTTTTAATTTCAAATAATTAATATATGCTCATCTCGACAAGACCTCCAAAGTTGATAGCAAAGATCTAAGAAATGAAAATAACTCATTCTTAGTCGAAAATCGAACTCACAACCGTCGCGTTAGACGGCCCAGCTATCGGGTATCAGCTATTTTTTTAAAAAATAATAATAACATACAAGAAAGCCAAATAATAAAATATATTACATACAAAATATAATACTAAACGTAACTTTGCGTAATCTCAGGTCCATTGTCTGGTCTTCTACCGGATTCGATATTCTCCAGGGCTCGTCTCCATATATGAATAATAAAGGAATTAGAGATTCACTTCACGACGTAATGACCTTTCTTATATATCTTGAATAAATTAGTAAGCAAAAAATATAGTGAATTTTAATTATACTACTACTTACTTTATTTATCTGGTACGACAATGTACGGCGTTGAGTTTCGCCACTTTCTTTTCTCTTAGCTTATATTTGCAGGATATACAGCGCTAAGTTAAAAAATATAGATTCCGTTATGGATCTAGTTGTACTCGCGATGATTTCAGGTTCGATTTCAATTTAGGTATTTTCTTCCTTATAAATTTTTCTAGCTTATAATTTGGTGGGATAAAGCGCGGCAGGTTCCATTAATTTTGTATATTGACCTTACAATGTATTCATGTATTTTATATCACCGAGTCAGTCAAAGGTTATCAAGATATTTGGGGCGAAGTAATAAATATGATAACGTTATTAATTATTATGATCGAAATCACTTCCGTTGATTGTAAATTGTAATATAAATAAATGTCGAATAGATTTATAAAGTGTTTTTTGATGTCAAGTTTATAAATCGGTGCTGTTTGTGGCGAGGCTCTACATGATCTGACTGTAAATGGTTGTAAACGGTTGTAAGTTCGATTCTCAATTAATTATTAAGTAAATTGGGCTGGGTGGGGAACACTAGGTTCCCTCTGCCTACCGTGCTATTGGCGGGATATGATATGAAGTTAGAAAAAGTGCGTATAGAATAGAAATAATGACATTTAATTATTTCTATATCTATTGTTATAAAGTATTCTACACTGCGACCCTTTTGATGTGTCTAGGCTAAGCAGGGTTGCCAACATTTACATTTTGTTAATTAATGTATTTTAACTTAAATTCTGTTGCAATTTATATAACGATACATTATTATTGTATTTTATTTTATTAAGTTTTACATGTATGTTTATTTTATTAAATATATTCTCTATCATTAATAACTTGAAAAAGGCATAATAATAATTAATAATCAACTATTTCATTTTTTTTCCCTTTACGTTGTGTCTTGTTAACAGAGCAAGGTAATAAAAAATATCACTAGTGGAAATCGAACCCACAGCCATAACGTTTATGACCAGACGCTATGTGCCACTACAGTCTTAACAATTTACTTCATAAATATACATATATTTTTTGTCCATGACTGTAGTAACCCTGGTTAGTTTGGAATGTCTGCCACAAGTCACCTACTATAAATCTCTTCCTTCTAAATAGGAACAAATAACAAATTTTACTACCAACTCATTAGTTAAAATTTCCTATATGAGTATGTTTATATTGTATTCTACAATAAACACATCAAATTGAAGGATTAACATTAATTCCAAATATTAGTTACAGTTTAAGACGAAACGCGGTATTAAGTTTCGTCACTCAACAAGCAAAATTTAACTATAATGGTATACCACTCAACACGCAATGCCTCCAGGATTCGGTAAAAAGTGGGGAACGGAAGTATCTTAACTTTAGGTTTCCAGGTCTCTACCCTAACCCGCTATATGGAAAGGAAAGGCGTTGGAAAGAGGGAACCATAGTGAAGCTAAAAAAATAAGTGCAATGTTCAAAACATTCGATTTCTAAATATTATTAAATAACAATATAACACATTAGTATAAAGATGCTATCTTTATGATATAAAATAAAGATCGTTTGATAATTACATATCAAAAGCCTCGAAAATAGTAATTAAGTTTGGACCACCAAAGAACTTTACGAGTGTAGTTACCCTTTGATTGCGGCTTGACCCACACTAAATAATTCTGAACACGAGTAAACAAATTGATTGCAATTTAAATTTTAATGTAATATACCTACCAGTGACCCGCCCGCGGCTTCGCCCGCTTGGAATTGAATATTACTTCGTTGATATATTTTATATCAGTGAGAATGTTTGGTATTTAACAAATTCATACCTGTCAATTGGAAAAACTTAAAACATGTCCCATATCTCAAAAAATACCGATACCGATTTTGATGAAAGTAGAAGTGGGAAACGGAGTGTCTTAACACTAGGTTCTCTCTACCTACACAGCTTGAAGGTGATCTCATTTATTTATTTTAATTTAATTTTTTTATCTTTAATATTACCATACATATACCATAATAAATTTGAGTCACAAATAAAAGGTAAATATATAAATAAGGCTTACTAACTCAATTCGATAAAGCCATAGCCTACGTTCTATTCTATCCTAGACGCATAATTTACCTCAGATTATCGAGATAGCTGTTGTTAGTTGTGACGGTGTCGCTATATTTCAACCCAATTTTGCTTTTACGATGGTAAACATGGGGCAAGGAATATTTTTGGTTGGATTTACCTACTAACTTTATTTTTTTAACCTTATTTTAGCTGTTTTAGAAATATAATAGTAGAAATATAATTTTGTAGAAATAGAATAGTGTTTTTTATTTATTTTTTGTTTGCTGGAAGAGATTTCTTATGAGGCCAGTCAGTCAAACAATGCCTCCAGAATTCGGAGGAAAGTGGGGAAGGGAGTGTCTTAACACTAGGTTCCTTCTGCCTACCCTGCTGTGTGCGGGATACAGTGTGAAGCTGATTTAATTTGATTTTTTGATTTATTTGTATTCATATTTATCATACAAAATTTCGTGTACTAAAGATCGCGATCGATTGCGGAAGTTTGCTGTAAATGCCACTTTAGTATACCTTTCAAAATGTTTATTACGTGAGGCGATACTCTAAATATTCGTCTAAAATAGCTTTATTTACTAAACACAGAAATGTTTACGTTTTATATTTGCACCTTTTGTTATACCTACTTTGTTTGTGTTTGTTTGTGTTTAACTTACTAGTTAAATGTGCTTCGGAAAATCAACAGAAACTAGTCGTAGCCCGCATCTTCGTCTGCTTGGAATTTTTAAATCTCGATCTCTCGATAAATCTCGTTTTTTTCTCGTTTCTGACTCCCCTACTCTCATTCATCTATGCCAAACCTCAATTTTCTAAATCTAGTAGTTTCGTCTGTGCGCAGTTTTTATTTCTTCGCTCTGGTGTCGAGGCGAAGCGCGGCGTTAATTTCCTCCACGCAACACTTCCTGATTTCGGAAAGTAGCTTCCTACTGGAGTGTCGTCTTCAGGCAAAGGAAGATCCTGCTAGGCGGGATACAGCGTGAAGGTTAAAAAAAATAGATAGTTTAAACTATCTATTTTCCTAATATACTCATATATATTTTATCCTAATATACCCAAAACTCCTACAAAAAAACATAAACTTCTAAACTAAACGGTTATTAATAAGAAAGATAGCTAAATAACTCATCTTCCAATAGTACAGATAATTGTTTGACAATTCAACAGCTCTACGGGGACAATCACGTTCGATACAATTCAATTACTCTCCCTTTATTTGTAGAGATGAAAAGATCAGACAATAGAAGGAATGTCGGCGCAAATATTTGAAGCTATCAATGCGAAGTTGATGAAACAATGTGTTATGGACTTTGTTTGCAGTTCCAGTTTAAATGGTGGGTATTTTCGAGTTGAATTCTTTTATCTAACTACCTACATACGTGAGTAAAAATGTAAACGAGTTTTTATTATTCATTCGATAGTTTTGGTTTCGGTATTATAAAATTAGCAAATCGGGAAGCTGTTTTTCAAATATAATTTGATGGTTTAAATTTTAATATATTTTCTAAAATTTGGAAAGCAACTCTACTTCGCGAGATCTTGGGAAAAATAACTCTGTTCTCCAATTTCGTCGAAACATTAAAGAAGTAGCATTCGAAACTAGGCGTATCATAAATTTCTTCTTTTTATGGAATCATTATCTACAATATTTTAGACTTAATGTTAGAAATATTATATGCGTATAAATACGTTCCACTTGAATCACCGAATATCAGTAATTATACGTTCTTTAGTTTTGAGTCCAGGTGTGGCGCAGTTGCACAAGTGTGTAATCCGGACAGGTTGTAATTTCGATTCGATTCCCTCTCTAGGAAATGAAATGTTGCATATTTTCAATATCTCCACCTGGTAACGAGGCGCAGCACGATTCAACACGCACTACCTCTAGAATTCGGCGGAGAGTCGAAACTGGAAGTGTCTTAAAGGGCAGAGTGTCTCCCTACTCTACAATGTGAGGGAGACAGCGTGAAACTAAAAAAAAGAATAAAAAAGCAACTTTGTTTTATACTATGTAAAGATTTTATATGGCATTTGACGTAGGTACCTTTAGAAGCTTATGAACCATACAGCCGGAATTAGTGTCGGGTTGCGCATAATTTTCTTCCGCTTGTGGTAAAGTATTTATACGTTCATATTTAAAATTCTTCGCACGCTCAATAATTTTCTTTAGAATCTCGTTATACTCGTATAGCAGTATTTATAATATGTAAAAAAGGAACGAATGTATGGAGTAAGAATAAAATCAGAAATATTAAACAAAATATATATTTTTTTCAACGAAGTAAAAAGGCTATTTTGTTAATAAGGTGAATGGGTTTCTTGCAATTTATTATCTTTATTTCTATAGAAGTGAATAATCTTTGTATGTAGAAAATTGCAGCCAAATTCTTATTAAAGTGAAGGTAATTGTGTAACCCAAAAGAGAAATACCTTGGCACAAGGGCACAATCGTGGTATTGTAAATATGACAAGTTGTGGGTTCGAATAAATATTTACATTTCCTTGCTCCAGTAACGAGGGTAAGTGCGGTTGAGTTACGCCACTCAATGGCACTTCCGCTGCCTCCAGAATTCGGTAGAAAATGGGGAACGGAAGTGGGAACGGAGCGTCTTAACACTAGACTCCCTAACAATCTTAACATCAAACTTCCTATTGTGCCGAAAAAACCGTGAAACTTTTTCTAAATATATGTATATGAGCAATACTCATTTAGAATCTGAACTGCTCGTATATAATAATATCTAATAATATTTAACTGACCTTATTTCGCAACTAATTATTTACATTAATAAAAATCTGGTTCAACCTGTACGAGTACTTTTATAACAATTGCTACCTGTAACAGAAATATTCCAGAGCGCTACGTTTGTATACGCTTTTACTATATTTGGATCGCTATTTCATACAGAACAGCATATTAGTAAACATACTGACTTGTATATTTAACCTGGAGTTACGTAACTAGTGTATAAACTATAAGATAATTTAAAACAATATTTTGTATTTTCAAATATAGTTTGGAAATCGGCACTTTTATTAAATTCTTCACTATTTATTACATTTTCGATGATGCGAACGCGAATATTATTTATTTCCAATCCGATGAAAAATATATTAAGATTATTGATAATAAAATATATTTGCAGACGTTTTTATAAGAGAATGTGAATGCTCGCTTTAACCTTGGAAACGATCGAGTCAAATAAAGATCGCCAAAATTTTATTATAGCAACCGCCTTTGTAATTATTCAGGTATAAGAACCAATTATACTTAGAATCAAGATGAAAATGCTGTTATTAAGGTTTTCAGGAGAATATATTTAGTCTAAATAATAATCTAAGCGCAAAAGTTGTAGGTTTGATTCTCGCTTTCGAACGAAATATTTAAAATATTTGTGTTGTGGACAAAAAAACTTGGTTAAAGTATTGTAGCTGTGCTTAGTTTGCAAGCTGACAGAACACCAAATCGGTCATCTTCCTTGCAATGTCTCAATGGAAAAAGATAGAATAGACATGTGTAGATCACTTCATTTTTCACATTTCTCTTAAAACTTTACGACTTTTTATGAAGAAAACTTCGAACATAATAATAAAACTTCAATATGGCACAACATTCTCCTAATTTTAAACGACGCACACAAAAAACAAATAAATATTTTAGGAAATCTATTTAAAGCGTGGTTTAACTACAGATATATCGGTGTTGCACAACGCTTATGAATTCTACGAATACTTGGTATTCCGCGTGTTTGAAGACAAAACAATTGTCTATTTATAATTTTTCTTATATGGAAATATCATTAAATAATTATGAGACCGTTGTGGTGAAGCGGTACATTGTCTGAGTGTAAATGTGACGGATGTGGGTTCGAGTCACACTCAGGGTATATATTATTTTCATTTCCTCGCTCAAAACAAAACAAAGAGCGGCTTTGAATTATATCAATCAACACGCAATGTTTAAAAAGTGGGTCGTCCGTGGGAAACAGTGCCTTGACTCTAGATTCCCCCATCTCTCTACTGCAATGCGAGGATACAGGGGAAGCTGCTTGAAATAAATAATGGGATAATAGGAACAGCATATATACAGTAAAGGAACAGAAAATGTCAAGTAATTAGGGTTAACTAAATTTTTTAGGGATTTCTTTCTATTTTTACTTTTTGTTCATTCGTGTAAAGAAAAGATCATTTGAGACCGTCGTAGCGCAGTAGCACAAAATGTTACTATAAGCCCGACAGTCGTGGGTTCAATTTCCACTCAGGGGAATGAATTATTTAATAGTTTCATTTTCTCGCTTTAATATCAAAAAAATCTTAAGATCCGACAGTCTGTTGAGCGTCGCAATGTCTTGAACATTCGAAAAGTAATAGAATTCGCCACCTACATTCCAGTAACTGTATCTACAGGTTCCACAGTCAGATATAATCGTAGTAGTATTAAGGCTATTAAGTTTGTAACTAAATGTAATAGTTATTTTTAGTACTGTAAACATTTACACGACAGATATATCCATTGACCACACTAAAGGATGTTTATGTGAGAATTGAAACACGAATGTGGATTTTTTTGAATTTATTTCTTCTTAATCTATGTTATTGTAATGTATCTATAATATAAAATATGCCAATGGGTGTGGGTTCAATCACCACTTAGGGGGAGCATTGTATTTGTATTATTCCACTTAAAAAGACGAACCTGGCAAAGAGTTCACCATTCAATACGCAAACTCTCTAGGAAAGAAAATGGAATGTTTTAAAGTAGTTTCAGTTTACTTTTCCGTAAAATGGTAGTGACGTTTAAAGATACCCACTTTCGTCCTACATTTTTATGTAAATTATATTCTTATATGGATAAAATCCCGAGAAATGTTTTATTAATATTTACCCACATCATAGAAGATATTTGGTATCAACTTGATTCGTTCAGTGAATTTAGATTGATGGTTGTAGCTGTCTGTTACAAGTCAGTAGTTTTTTCTTCCTTCCTAAACATTTTTAGGATCACCTAGAGAAATAATTCTCTAGGTGATCCTAAAAATGTTTTGTAATTTCTCTCTTTTTCCCATATGGCCGAGTAGGTCGAGGGAATCTATTGTTGACACTCCTTTCCCACTTTCTTCCTAATTTTCGAGATATTGAATCCTGAGTGGCGGAACTCAATGTCGGGCATTAAGAACTGGAGTAAATTTTTCCAATTCTTCCATTTTTTTTTCAAATTCTTGGAGATACCCGAAGAAAAAATATAGGTAATATTTGTTTTAATTTTATTCTGAGGATTTTTCTATTTACCCCAGTTAATAAGCAATAGTTCCATAACAGAAATAATTGTAATGACCCCAATAGGTGCAGTACTCGAAGCCCTTCGTACTCACCTCTGCTAAGTGAATAATTGTGTACTAGTTCTATTTCTATTTACTGAACTGCGATTCTAATTGTACTTACGCTTAGTGACCGTAATTCATAAGTAACCCAAAGAAACAAGTGGTTTCTTTTATTTACTTACTCTTACATAAAAATTCGTTGTCTATCTTTTGCCGCTACGAACGTGTAGCATCCTGAATTATTATTTTTTTTGGTCTTCTCACTCTATCCCGCACATAGCAGGGTAGGCAGAGAGAAGCGTGGGAATCTAGTGTTAAGACTCTTGGTTCTGTCAATTCTGGAGGAATTGGGCTTTGAGGGGTGTAACACAACGCCGTGCTTTGCCTCATATTTGATTTGTTCGAGGGTCCACAATCAGTCGTGTTTATAGCCACACACTTGGGTATGATTGCCATTTATGGAGTGAATTTATTTTCATATGGAACAAGTATCAAAATAATGAATTTATCTTCATTTGTAGAAAATAAAAACGTTAACCGCGAAAATCGTAAAAAAGCTACAACATGATATCGATCATCGCTTCTAAGGCTTCTAAGTAACAATTACATTTGAAACCAGAGCATTGCCACCGCCGCTGGAGTTGTTTGTAGGAGTAATAAGTATTACAAAATTAACGGCACGTATAACATATGTAAGCGGCTAGTCGTGGCGCAGGAAAACAAGCGTGTAGTTGTAAATGCAGCAGGTTCGAATCTAACTTGGGTGATATGAAATGTTTAGTATTATTATTTCCTCGCTTTGTAGCATTGAGTTTTGCCACTCACCACGCAATGTCTTAAGAATTCGGCGAAAAATGGGTAACGGAAGCGCCTTAATGGATAAACGGACTGTCTTTACATTCCCCAGGTTACCTCTGACTACTCGGCTACGTGCGGGATAATCGAACTCACAGCCGTTACGTTTACAGTCGCACGCTTGTGTCCCTGCTTCATCACTGCCCAAAATACATAAGTATCCTATCATTGTTTTTTCCCTAGTCTGTACTGTCCTATTGTTGGGCAAAGGCTTCTCTTAATTTTTTCCACTCTGGTCTATTACGTGCTATTCAGCACCAGCCAGGCTTATAATGGTCTAGCTCGTCTCGCCATCTCCGTCTTGGTCTACCAATTCTCCTTTTAGAGTTCGGAATTCAACTGGTAGAGGATTTCGCCCAAGACTCTTCAGGCATGCATGCGGCTGACGTGTTTTCTATTATAAAAAAATAATATTCAATAACAAAAAAAATAGTTAAGCCACTTTGGCAACAGGTTCAAATAAAAACAACACATTCAATAGCTAGCTGTAAAATATATGGAAGAGTCAAAGTTTATTTTCGTGATCACGAAGTTGGTAAACAAAGGATACGTTACAGTTTCTGTTTTTTCCTACTGGCAATTATTTTTTGTTGTTCTAGTAAATATTGATGAATTGTTTGTTGTTTGATTGTTTTTTAAGAGTACTTTTATTAAAGTTTTTATTGATATTATTAAAAAATAGTCAAAACATATTATTGATCTCCAATTTACTTTGAAAAAGAATTTGAAACGTGCACCAAAATGGACTTATTCATTACTCCGCTTTTACCTAGAAATTGGAACTTTCAATACGTGAAAATCTCATTCAGCGTACATTTTCATTAACTTAAAATGGCAATTAATAAATTTATGGCCATTGCAACACATATTACGATAATACCCCTGCATTTCAACATTATATTGATAATATCTGAATATTTATTGTAAAAATAAAATATCAGGTTTACGCTGTACCTTGCACACAGCAGAGTAGGCAGAGGGAACCTAATGTTAAGACTCTCTGTTCCCAAGTATCCGCCGAATTCTTCAGACATTGCGTGTCGAGTGCGTTTTTGCCTCGAAACTAGAGAAGAAATGGTAATATAAATTTAAATAAATATTTTATTTCCTCTAGTGGGTATCGAACCCACAACCGATTTCCGTTCCGTCCGTCCTATTAGACATTCCCTAAGTTTCGAAAATTGTGTAGAATATAGTAGCGAGGTACAGAGTGGGTTAACACTAGGTTCCCTGTCTACTCTGCTATAAGCGGGATAACAAGAAGCTTTTCCTATTATAAAATGTTTGATGTATTCATTTATTGATTCGTTTTTGATGACGCTCGAGTTCTTCTAAAAATTCTATATTTACTGATCTGCAAATCGTCACAAGTCCATTTTTACGATCAATAGTTTTGGTAAGTAAATAAATCAAAAGATTGTGTTTTTACGACCGCGGCTTGTTTTATATTAAAACGTTTGGCAGAGTGCCATTTTGTCTTATTTTATATTGGTTTGTTATTTCACCTTTGTAACTTCGAGGAAAATATTTACAAAGGTCCCCTTAAATGACATTCAGAAGGTGATAAA
>JAEBDU010009118.1:0-25834 GCA_016802625.1 Heliconius numata | reverse complement strand
ATTGAATTAACAGATTATTTTTGTTATAACTTCACGCTGTATTCTGCTTGTAGGCAGAGGGAACCTGGGAACCTAGTGTTAAAACACTCCATCCCCATTAAGACTTCGGTTCGTCACTTTCCACTGAATTCTCAAGGCATTGCGTGTTGAATGCCCTGAGCTCAATGCTACGCTTTTCCTGGTTACCAGAGTGAGAAAAATGATAATTTTAAGCATTTCGTTCTTTCCAGTGGGAATCACACCCAAGACCGTTGTGTTTACAGTCGCACGGTTGTACACTATGGCGGCCTCATATAACAGATTCGATTTTAAAATTATATAAAACTTGCCTAAGCTACAGCTTCGCCCTTGCGGTTAAATAACTAAAAGTTTTGTATGACCATTTTTCGGCAGGCAAAACGGGACATTGTAGGGTGGCTTGGTTTTTTTAGAGTTCGCTTTTTTTTTCCCTTTTTTAGGTTAACTTAAATTTTTGTCGACGTCTGACGGTGCTGTCGTTTTTTTAAGTATTATTGATACTTTAATACTTCATTTCATTCATTCATTTCAACGATAAACGTAATATATAAAATACCTAACATAATGCATAGACTTCTTTGGTAAACGAACTATCCAACATAAAAAAAAATAACTGAAACCAGTAGTTCTTGAGATTAGAATATTTATCGTGTTAGCGACCTATGTAATAAATAAGAGATAAAATTAACAAAAATAATGGACTGGGCACAAGACTATTTTGGGTTGGGCACAGACCCATTCCTACGCCTATATGCGTGCCTTGAAATTGAAACAACCTTGATACCAGTATATATGTAGTCTTAAAATAACAACGGCATACAAAACCTATTTAACAAAGTCACTAATTAAGATGAAATAAAGAGAATCCGTAGATGCGACCCCTGACATTCTGCGATAGAAGTTATACGAAGGTTAGCTTCACTATCTTTTTATCATTTTTTCTTTTTATTAATTTTGTTTCTGTAGGTTCATTGTTTGGTGGGATTTTTTTATGTTTGTGGCGTTATACAGCGTGTGTTATTTTATGTTGGTTGAATAATATGTGAATATTATCTTAGTTTTTGTGGAAAGTAATAATATTTTTTTTAATGTTAAACTGGTTTAATTTTTTTTTGTTCTGGTTTATTTTTAATTTTACCTATAAAATCTATTACCTAATCATTACATATAAAATTATCGGTCACTCAGTAACGGTAGTGTGTTACCGAATGACTGACTGGCAACACGCGGACCAAATTAGTGGACTTAGGAAGTTGACATTTTACTGTAAATACGTAAGAGAGTGTCGGAGAGCACTAAGAGAAGATTTCCTGATATTCCTACGAAGTCATATCTTTCATATTGAGATATTAACTTTTCATATTGATGAGTAAATGCAGACTTAAAGCAATTCGCAATCAGTTATCCAGTATAAGGAAAAATATTATGTGCCAAATTTTGTGCAAATCACGTAAATCTCTATCAATACCGTTCATTATTTCAGTATGTATCCCGCTAAATAGGTAGAGCGAAGCCAGTGTTGAGACACTCCGTTCTCCACTTTCCGCCGAATTCTTGATACATTGCGTGTTGAGTGGTGCACCTGGTTACCAGGGTGAGGAAATGAAAATATTAAATATTTTATTCCCACGAGTGGAATTCGGACTCCCGACCGTCACGTACGTCAATCATTCACAAGCTTCTGCCACTACACTACGACTACTTCCTAAACAATATTACTAATTATAAATAAAAACTATACATACATAAATTTTATCCATAGATATTTAAATGACTCAGATTGTGTTGACAGAAACTAAAATAAGATAAATATTTGTACAGAAACATAATACTAGTTAATGTTGGTATTACTTATTGAGTTTACTTTGAAAGTTGTTTTCGTTCTTCACTCGCCAATTTTTTATGGATTTAGAAAATGATTGATTTTATTTCTTTTACGCATTTCCTGTACAGTCATTCGGGGTAAGTATAGGGTTGTTAGATCCAGATTAACCTACTAGAACCGTCTGTCTAGTACCTTTGTCGCAGGGACGCTTGAAGATATCGACTTGAAATTCAAACTATGTACTCAGATCAACGGCCCCATAATTTCGAACACCATGATGAACACCATTTGAAAAAAAAAACCTAGGTATTTCTACATTTAATTAAAAAAGATATGGCCGTTGTCATCACAAAAAACGCATATTTCGACACTATAAAGGGTATCAAAATTAATAGGGTACTGTCAGTTGACCTAGAATTATCAAATTATCAAACTATACGTTTGTGGTTAAATCTTAAAATATAATAGCCTCAAAATTTGGTATTAAAGGCGCTAGTTTAAGTGAGGTATCAAAGGAAAGGACTCTGACTAAGCTAAGCGTAAATTTTAGAATCTAGACCTCTCGGTGGGCGAGCCCGACTTGGGCTTGTCCGGGTTTTTTTATAAAAAATTCATAACTTTGAGAACTTATCTCAAATTTCACAATGTATTATATATACTAAATATATAGAATATTTCAGTTTTTGAACTATACGTAACACAGTTAGTAATTTGACGCGACAGTTCACAAGTAAGATCAGTCGAGTTTAGGTAATTAGGTCTTTACAAAGTGGCTTTGGGTAAGTTTCGAATTTAGTCTTAGGTAAGTATAATTTGAACTCTTGGATATTGAAAAATATATATTATTTAATCATCAGCGATATGTAGGTACGTATGTAACGTGGGAAGATGAAATCTTAATTGTAATAGATGAGAACCTTCGTTCTATGTTTTACGATTAAGAAGTGCCAGATTTCGATACGTATATTTAAAAAAAAATGATTTTATCTATGAAGACCATAGGTTGATAAGACTTGAGTCCAACAACGGTTAAATTTTTATAATGTTCTATAAAAGATTTGTCTTATCTTAGTGTGGAATATCTTTTTTTCAAATTTAGTGATTTAAAACAATTATTTTAGCAAAAGAATTCAAATTCAAAAATTTTTCAGTAGGTCTTACTTGGGCTACCAAAGTGTTTCAAAATACATATTACGATATGCTATACGTAGCAGCGGCGTTGGCTTCCGCCACTCACCACCAAATGTCTTGAAATCGTATCGAAAACGAAGAACAGAATGTCTTGACACTAGGCTCTCTTTGCTAGGCTGTAAACAGCGTAAAACTAAAAATCGTAAATATTATATATGTAGACTAAGAGTACTCGGAAAATAGGTCAAAGGAAGATTGCAATAAAATGTCGGGACTCAATGATGCAATCGATGGCTCGTTCAGTTCACAGTTACAGTACGAGAGCTGGAAACTTATTTTCATTATATACTTTTTTTTAGCTCCACTCGGTATCCCGCATATGGCACAGTAGGCAAAAGGCACTAGTGTTTTGAGTTTATGACACTTTTTTCAGTTGAAATTTCAGTTTCAATAGATACTAATTTTTATGACTAAAACTTCAAGGAAAGCTAAATAAGCATCAAGGAATTGTAATGTTCGAAACGTCAGGTTTCTTAAAATGTATAATCTATATATATAAAATCGAAAGGTCACTCACTCATCACGAAATCTCAGAAACTACAAGTGCTAGGAATCCCAAATTTTGCATAGGAGTTCCTTATAGGACGTAGGAGCTCGCTAAGACGGGAATTTGCAATATTCGATTTCTAAAGGGTTGTTTTTAGGGTCGAAAGTTTGTATGAAACTTCGTTACTACAAATGATAGGAGTCTCAAATTTTGCATAAACGTCACTAGGACGTAGGAGGTAGAAATTAATAATGATATAGTTTACGCGGGTGTAACCGCGAACGGGCCCCTAGTAATAAATATACGCGATTAATCCAGTTAAAGAGTTCCATTCAAAATGTGTAATAACCGCAAAAATTAAAAAAATATTATTTCGTATAGGTAGATAAAAAGATCAAAAGTTCGAGAAACAGAAATACGACTATCTACAAATATAATATGAGATCGACCCAGTTTAGTTGAGTGTGGGAAAATTATGCGCATAATTTAAAGAATAAGAAATTTTTGAGAGAGATTCTTTATTGACTTCTATTCTTTGGTTCTATGATTGATTTGGTTTCAGGATTATTTCTGTAGTTGTAATTGAAGGCCATCATGGCGCTTCATGCCGTACGAGTCGACTCGACAGTTGTAAGTTCGATTCCCTCTCAAGGGAATGAATTATTTTAATTTTCCTCGCTCTCGTAACAACGCCAACAAACAGGTTAGCGGAATTTTTAACAAAGTTAATTTATTTTTTATACATAATACATAAACTAAGTAAGCTTATTTAAGTTTAATCTGTGTTAAATATAATTACTTATGTAGATATATATCTATTATACGAGTTATCTATGTATTATATGTAATTAATCACGTAATTGCAATTACAAGCATACTTGTATAGATAGCAACATGAAGAATATTAATATAATTAATACGTAATATTTTATTTATACCTCCTCCTTAGAATAAAAGTGACGTGACTAATAGTACACGTGACCTCTCCAATCTCGTTAAACATAATGATAATAAACAAACAAATTTAATATTTTATGGTCATTTTTTTTAATAACGGTAATTTTTTTTTTATTTTTAAGTTGAGCGATTTTGATTTAGATAATAGAATATTATGTTAATACTTTATTCATAATAATTTTACAGCTAAGCAATCAATAATTTTACAAAAAACAAAATGTCTGTACAACAATATTCGTAAGCAGTGTTAGTGAAAGGCCGACGTGTTTGTATTTAGCAAAAGTGAAAGTGACAAGTGTTAGTGCGCGATCAACAGTCGGGTAGCGCATACGCGTTACACAACGTAAACAAATAAATGATATAATAATATGTAAAGGAAAAACAGTGCAATAAATACAAAAAAAAAAACGGGAAAATAACAAGAAATTTACAAAACCAACATTCCCGCCAAAACCGCTGTCTATTGTCAAACGCAACTGTCACGAAACAGCCAAATCACAAGGTTTTTATATCAAATAAATTGAAAAAAAAAAAGAAAAAAATTATTAATATGTTTTGAAAATTATACAATTTTTTTTGAAATAAAAAAATAACAAGAAAGAATATTTAACTGTGAAGGTATAGCCTGAAGTCCTGAACGGGGCCGTTTCATCCCGTCCCGCCGCCCCCGATCTCGGCCAATGACGCGGCGGGAGACGCCCTCGCGCGTCGCGCTGCTCTGTGCACTCCTTGTACTGAATGCTGGTAAGTCAAATTTTGTATTTACAATGTAATTATTGTATTGTTTTTATTATGTTTTGTGCATTAAGAAGTAAAATAAAATAGTTATTTTGTTTTGAGGTCTTAATATCTTTTAACTGGGCAAGTAGGGTTAAAACTGTGAAGTGGTTAAATTAAAAGTAGACAGACGTTTTATGTTTAATTGAAATTTTCTCAGTTGTACAGTGATCTAAAATTGATAGAAGAGAACAAAGTCTTTAAACTCTACTTTCTTTGCCTACTACGCTAAGAAAAAATATGGGAAAAAATAATGGGAAATGCATGAAGATAAACAAATAAAAGATAAAAGATTATGAGCAAAGCCACGTTAAATTGGTTTCTGTTTTACCTAGAATGGCTATGTACTTTTTTATTTTATTGCATGGTTACCGTATCATTAACTATAGGTAATATTGTCAACTATGGCCTATCAATCTCAATAAATCGTAGAAGCTATATACACTGAAGACTAAGGGAGGAGAACCTCCCTATTTCACCTGTGAATCCTCACTATTTGCTGGTCACGGTTCATTCTCGATACGATTTCATGTTTTTGTAAGAGAAATATTCAAAATATTTGCAGTTAAAACGCTCTATTTGCTGCTGTTTTCTCAACGGACGGGTAAATTAATCTTCAATTTCATCCTTTATTATGCAACTAAATGATATTTTACTAAATTTAATTACCTATTTAGCTTTTCACTCCAATATTTCTATTTCTATTTTTAAATCTTTGTACGTATCTACGTCTAGAGTCTCTAGAGGGATGTAAGCAAAAGAAATGAGATACGCGGCGACATATGCAAATTCAATAGAAATATATCTTTAAATTTTTCTTTTTGTCCATTGTAGCAATTAAGTCCTAGACAGAATATGTAGGTAGGTACTAGACAAGTGTTTCCATCCTTGTCTCGTGGAAACAAAAGAAAAAAGACAAAAGATCTTTAAAGGATTAAGTAAGTTCTATATGACGTAAGACAATGGTAAAACAGGATTCATTCATTCATTCATCACATTTTACTTTCAGCTAGATTTACCAACGGCTTCGCCCGCGTTGCCAAATGAAATGAAAATAATTAATAAGAGTAATATAATGTACTTATATTTAGGAAAATGGTACAGTGGCTTACAAAAAAAGAGCAGTCCTCGATAAATGGATCTATTCTTTTTTAAATCTTAACGCTATGTTGTAACAATTCGTTCCCATTATGACATTTCCGTTCCCCATTTTCCGCTGAATTCTCGAGACATTGTGTGTTGAGTGGCGGAACTAAACGCCGCTCACTGCCTCGTTATCAGAGCGGGGAAATGAAAATATTAAATATTTCATTTCGCTGAGTGGGAATCCAATTCACAACCGTCACACAGTCACACATGTGAGTTTCACTAAGTTATGCTACACCATTAGGTAAACCACAAGTATTGATTCATCACAGACTTTGGTCATCCGTGCTATTTTCATTTCTTAACTTAATTGCGATTTATTTCTTTATGGGTTTTGTGGAAAATGGAATTTTATCGGTGACAGTGAATTTCTTATCTGCCGTATAGACTGGTACTGTGCCCGTAGCTTCTCTGATGTTACACAGGATTGTAGGCAGCGGTAATTAATATTAATCTTTTCTATATAAAAAAAGCTTCTAAGATTCAATACAATTAATCCAGGCCGAAGTTTCAACCAACGTATACAGTCATACAAACAGTCAAATTGCCAGTCTTATTCTATTATCTAGAAACTTTTATTGTACGAAAGTGAAAAAGCCTTATGAATTTTAAATACATTGAATTGAATGGCTTCATAAAATTTGTGTAATCGGTTCTCTATAGGATTTCAAATTCGTTGCTTTTTAAGTTTGTGCTATGGCTGTGTTATAATAGGTGATTTAATTTGAATACGTTAAAATAGTGAAATTTTGTTCGACTATATGACTGGATTTGAATCTGCAACTTTAAGCGATGTAGCGCTGTATACTACAATATGTTGTAAGTTCAATTCCCAGTCGGGGAAATGAATGATTGTCATTGTCTCGCTCTGATAACAAGATAGAGCTTCACGTTGAGCTTAACTATAAGCTTATAAAGCTTTTTTTTTTAAATATAAAACTAACACACTTTTATATATATTATATTTATTAAGGAAGCCATTTTATTAATAAAATATAACATTTTACAAACGTCAAACAAACGAAATATTAAAAAAACAATTATAAATTTGAATATTGAAAGACCACCTCGCTGAATTTAGGTGTTCTGTACTTTTGCACATTGTTCACTCTTACTTCTGATGAAAATGGTGAAAAGTCCTGAAAAAAATCTTGAACTCAAATCTGTATAGCCATCAACAGCTAACTTCCGGGCGGCCACAACTCGTCGACCATACTATACTCAAATCTCACATAATATATTTGTACGAGATAGAAGCTTGCTTCATTTCATGGTCATAATATAGACGCATTCAATTAGACAGGTACAACTGAATCTAGGTGAGGGTTATCATCACTTAACACTATGCAATGCAATACAAGATGTTAGATTGTAAATTAAATAATTAATTAAAAATTAAATTGGCAGCTTTTCTGACGATGGACCCAGGACCTGATTAAGGAACTCTTCAGAGTTTACTAGTAAACAACTCGAGTTTAGTTTCTCCCAGCACATTTTACAGCACCTGCATTTATTTGTGTAGAAAAACGTGATTTTGAGGTTTATTTAAATCTATATATTGTTATTCTTTCAAAGACTATGCTTACTTCCATAGTAAAACACTTACTTACATAACTGTACCACTAAGGCTTCAATAGAATAAATTAAAGCAGTATAAATCCATCACTGTTCTTAGACCCAGATGTGAACTTAATTGGCTATTATATAAAACCTTGATACAGACATACATTCGTATGCATAGTTTATGTATGTATCTACAAAAGATCAATATAAGTTACTTAACGTCCTGTTATTTATAGTTGCTATATAAATAAAATTATTATTTACTATTATTGAGGCCGTCTTGGTACAGTGTCCGACTGTACGCGATCTTTGTGGGTTCGATTTCAATTTGGGGAAATGAGTTATTCTTATTTCTATTTCCTTGCTGTGGTAGCATGATCACTCACTGCGTTGAGTTTCGCTACTCAACAGGCAATGTCTTGAACATTGATCTGAAAATACTAAACGTAGTGTTTAACTTAAGAAGAGAGGAGGTAGTGCTAAACACTACGTCCTCTCTTCTTAAGGAGGTTTCTTCATCTGATCCAAGCCTTGGTGGAGAATTTGTAGGGTTATTTTGATCATTAAAAAACTTTTCTCCATAGGAGGTCAAATTAAGTTGCATATTTTTTTAAAATATAAGGTATTTTAAGTTAATAATTGTCTTAAAACCTTTGCTTACTTAATTGTTAACACACTTAACTAGTAATCATTTGAAATGCACGTCTTAGATAACCGCAACTCGGTGGGAATTTTAATTTCCATTCCACAATATTACAACATACAACTCATTGTTTTGCTTGTTGTACAATAAGAAACACTTCATTATTTGCAGTATATATAATATTTTTTCATATTAGAGTTTTTTCGTAGTTAATCATTAATCAAACAGTTCCTCAGATTACTCTCCATGATAGATGTGGTAGAGAACGCACAACGAGGAGACGTCTCTTTTTTTCTCCGTGTTTTGGAAAGTCAACTAAGGTTGCGCCCCCTGCCTTATCTTTCTTCATAATTTCGTTTCCCTACCACCTGAGCACGTTCTTCATTCTCACGGTGTCTTTACTCTGGAGAATGAAGTATTTACATTTTCCCACTCGGACAAAACAAAACGCGGTGGCATTAAGCTTCGCTAAAGATAATGATTTAACTACGATTGCAAAATGGAGAACATAGTGTCTTGACACAAAGTCCTCTCTGCAAATCCTGCTATGTAAGACAAAGCAAAAATCTAACAAAATAATTTTATTAACAAGTATTGATGTAAACGATCCCTAGAGGAGGGCTTTGCTGAGATTACAGTATTAGACCCCGTGCGGATTCGCTAAAAATCAATTACTTTATTGCTAGAACGGTGTTCCTGTTCTGTTCATTTCCACTTGTTTATTAGGTGGCTTTTACTTGATTAAAAAAAACATGTACCTACATATCTATATATATAAAATCGAAAGGTCACTCACTCATCACGAAATCTCAGATACTACAAGTGCTAGGAATCTCAAATTTTGCATAGGAGTTACTTATAGGACGTAGGTGCTCGCTAAGACGGGAATTTGCAATATTCGACTTCTAAGGGGTTGTTTTTGGGGTCGAAAGTTTGTATGAAACTTCGTTACTACAAATGCTAGGAGTCTCAAATTTTGCATGGACGTCACTTATAGGACGTAGGTACTCATGGAGACAGAAATTAATAATAACCTAGTTCACGCAGGCGAAGCCGCGGGCGGGCCGCTAGTATTTGTATATTTCCATGTATGACTTCGTTAAATTTTTTTTTGTTAGCTTCAATCTGTATCCCACATATAGCAAAGGAAAGCAGAGGGAATATAGTGCTAGACATCCGATTCCCACGCACCGCACAATTTTTATTGCGTGTCGAGTGGCGAAACTCAACGCGGAGAAAATGCAAGTAATTCATTGCCCCAGACGGGAAAAAAAACCCTGAATAAATCTAAACACTTTATAAATGTTAATTGGAATACTGGGGTCTATCAAAGTTTCCTAATAGAATTCCCTATGCACCCCAAGCAATACATCTTGCTGAGTAGGTGGGGGTTCTCATCCCGATCGTTAACATAATGCGAAGGGATTTACGCCAATCTTCTTAGAGTGGACTAAAGTAGAATAGATATTGGTGTGCTAACTGTTTTATATGTTTTCAAAATTAAGGATATATTATATCCTCAAAAAAAGACATCAACACATATTCCTTTTTATTATTTTTATCGTGTTTATTGTTTATCTGTTTCTTTATTTATGTAAAGGCTGTTGTAGCGCAGCGGCACAGCGTCTGACTGTAAACGTGAGGGTTGTGAATTCAATTTTCACTTGAAGGAATGAATTATTTGAATTTCTTCGTTCCGGTGATATGACACAGAACGGCGTTGAGGTCTGCTATTCAACACGCAATGAGATGAAAAGTGGGGAATGGAATGTCCTGATACTGGTAGCACTAAGTGCTTACATTAATTCCCTTGTTCACAGCCTAACACTAGTATTTCAGGTTCCCTTTGTCTACCTTGCTATGCACGGGATTCAGCGTAGCAAGAAAATATTTTAGTTTCACACTGTATCCTTCAATCCTTCATCCTCTATCCTATTAACACTACGTACTCATTAAGACATTCCCACTTTCCGCCGAATCCTTGAGACCTTGCATGTTGAGTGGCAGAATTTTTCAGCCTTTGCCTTGTTAGCAAAGCGAGGAAATGAAAATATTAAATATTTCACTGCTCCGAGTGGGAATCGAACCCACAACCGTCCCCTTTGCAGCCGCACCTCTCCCTTCGTCACAACGGCTTTAAAGAAATAAATATTCTAGTGTGGTAAAAGTCTCGTCTCAGAAATAACAAGTCAGAAATTATATCTATTTTACAACATAACATTTTTTTTAAAAACAAAAAGTAATTTCCACGTAAAACCAGCACTAGATATGAGTGCAACAGAGGGTTGCCATGACGCAGCCATTGAAGTGGATAGAGGGGTCCACACAATGAACATGGGGAAGTAATACCAGGGTATAGGGATGAACTAGGTAATGTTTAGTATGGACTAATGAACTAAAAAGTAATGTGGAAAACCAACAAAGGCGTTGGGTTCCGCAACGTCTAGGATTCATTATAGGATAGGATTAGGAACTTTTGTGGGATGTTAATAAGATACAAAGAAGAGCAGCTATATATAGATATAGTGGCGGAAATCAACGCCGCGCTTCATCATATATTCATTGTAACACAAAAAAATATTAATATATTCCATAAATAAAATATCTTACCAAATATCTATTAAATCGCATACATTTTGCTTATTAAAATATAACGTATTTTCCATTCAAGTCTGTGTTACCTCACAGCCATCCCCATCGATCTCGCGTACGGCACACTCGTCTCAAAACGTAAAAGGATTAGGGGTGGGTTATACGTTATTATGTCAAAATTCAATAGGCGGGCTTATAAATAATTATAGCAACAAGGGAAACGCTGGGATATTTGCGTAAATATAACCCTGTTTAACTTTTCTTGAGGGTTGAATTGAATATGTGTGCCTATATATAATCTGTTGATCGATTTTTTTTAATTGTGACGGTAGTTATTTTGTGAAGCTATTTCACGCTGTATCCCGAATAAAGTAGGACAGGCAGAGGAAACGTAGAGTTAAGACACCCCATCCCCCAGTCAGCACCCAATATCCGAGACATAACGAGTGGTGGAACTCAATGTCTTTCTTTTAATATCATTGTAATGGATATTTTAAAGTAAATATTTCCTATTCCACCATATTGATATGACCTAAGAAAAAAATATTTCTTATTAGGAAATAGCGAAAAACTTTAATATACAGTTTAATACACTTCTGCATAAGTCTTCTTCACATTTCCTAATCATACATTACCACAATCACTAACGTTTATACCCATCTTATGGCCCCAATAACTTTAAACTCGATCAATAAAGAAATAAAAAATGTAACATGCGCATGTGCCGCCATATTATTCGAAAAGTAGGTTTTACTCAAATTAAAATGTGTATGAGTGTTTTTTTTTTTCGTCACGTTAGTACTTACCTACTAGGTGTACGTAGTAAATAGCAATATTTTTTCGCAGTAAAAGGAACCTATAGCTAAAGTAGGCAATGCGAACTCTGGTGTTAAGACACTCTACTTTCCCTTTTCCGCCCAATTTTTAGACAGTGTTGAATGGTGGAAAACTCAACGACACACTTTGGCCTTTAACCAGAATGAGGGGACAGACGATCTGCCGCTGCCGGTCCGCTAAATTTGGTGAAAGTAGGAAACGTAGTGTCTTAACACTAGATTTCCAATGCCTTCACTGTTAAATGCGGAATACAGTGTGCGGCTAAAAAATAACCTAATATAGCCGTTCGAAATATTTGCGGAATATTCCGATGTGTCAAGGACAGATATCAAATAGCGAAAATAACGTAACTACGAAAGTAGGTACAAGGGCCGTTTATCTCTTCTAGTAATTTCACTTATAGAAGAAATTATTATTGTGATTTTTATGCTGGAATAAAACTTTTTTGCTAAATTTTTTTTATACTATAAAAAAATTACTAACATAAATTTGTTAAGTACATTTAAAAAATATAATAAGTAAACCCACTGGAACCCGCAAGTTATATAACGTAAGACCACTCCGCAAGTCTCACGATTCTCTAATAACAACTTTCGCAATCATTACGAATGTTTGTACAACTTATTCGGATTACATCAACTGGTTTTTTTTCTTTGCATAATATTCAACGGCCAGTTATAAAAGTGTACTCGTATATATAAAATTTTATGCATCAGTGGGACAGTCTTTTAATGTAAACACAATTGTTGTAGGTTGTAGGTTCAATTCTCACTCGGTGGAATGAATTATTTGTATTTCCTCGTTCTGGTAACAACATATAGCGCGACGTTTACACATGGTGTGTTGAGTGGCGGAACTCAAAGTTTCTCTCTCGAGACATTTCTCGAAAATTGACTCTCGCAACGGAATGTCTTAACATTGGTTCCCTCTGCCTATTCTGCTATATGCGTGAAGCTATAAAAATATAGCTATATAACCCTTCCTTAGCAGTCGGGAAAAATGAACTGATTACCTCAAAACAACTCTATAATAAAAAAATATTAATAAAAACAAAAATCCCGGCTGCATAAAACTAAAAAGAAAATAAACAAGCCCAATAGTTTATTAGGATTATAGATAGGCCCATGTTATAAAAGCACTTGTAGTAAGTACTTGGTGTAGAAAAGCTTGTTTTTTTAGTTTATTTTTTAACTAAATTTTATTTATATAAACTTTATAAATAATTCACTTTAAGAAACAGAAAATTATTTGTTAAATTTTCATCAAATTCCATTTGGCGTTTTGATAGAGGGGGCGTGAGACGTGACTACGGTGTTGAGAAATAAATTTTGTCGTACGCTCTACGTCAGATGCATACTAATTCTGAAGGAAATGTTTTGAGGGATTATATATTATACTAGCTTTTACATGCGGCTTGACCTGCGTGGTAAAATAAAAATAACTAGGAGTTGTTTAGACAGTTATGGGTTCGATTTGCTAATAACTCACTCGTCGATATTAATTACTAGCGACCTAAACGTGGCTTTGCCCGCTTAAACGTATTGTTATAGGCAAATTATACAAAAAAAAAATACATAAATTGTAAGCTGTGTGTTGTTCTTTTGCGTAGCTATATTACTGTATAGTTTCATCTGAATTCGTTCAGTACTTTTTGCGTGAAAGTAGAACAAACATCCATCCTCACAAATACTCCCATTTGTAATATTAGCATGATTTTTATTTTCCTCCTCTGGTAAGAAGAAAAAATGCAGCGTTAATATCCGCCACTCGTTGTTTGTTCTTGAAAATTTGAAAATGGTTTGTCCATACACTAAATTCCATTTGTCTACCATACTATATGCGGAATACAGCTGAAAAAAAAAATTGTAAATGATACCTAACGTATGGTAAATATCTGGTAAAACTCTATCCACTAGTACAGTGGGTTACAACGAAACGTTTAACGTCATGTATGTACTACCTATATCTACTCAACAAGGCTTAAAGATTTTTTTAATCGAAAACAATCGTTCCTGAGATTTGCGCGTGCAATCAAACAAACTACAGATTTATAAGTATGGACTGTACTTTATGACAATTGAAGGGTGGCTTTTTAAGCTCGGAGATTAGATGAAAACCTGAAAAGCTGTTGTTTTCGTGAGATACCATAGTTACATTCGTTTTGAATAAAAATCAAATGATTTTCTTCTGTCTGAAGGATTTAATTAATCAACTTATTTTTAACCTTTAAACGTTCTAAATTTGCACTAGCCCGAGGAATCCCGAGAATCTAATGAAATATCCTGAGACTGAATTTCTCTCTTCAAAGTTTGTCTATCAGAGATTGCTATTAGCAATAAGACCGCCTTATTTATTTTGAGACTATTTTTTCAAGTTTGTGTGAAATATTTTATAGTATTCCTATTTCAAGTTCAATACATTTAAATTTGAAATAGGCACACTCAAACCACTAGAGTTTTATAACTGACGTTTCGAATACAAAACGTTTATATCTTCTTTAAAACGTTTCATTTTATTCCATACAAAATGTAATGTGAGGATACAAAATGTAATGTAAGACCCCATAATATTGGGATTTCAAGGGTTTCGGATTTTTGGTATGAAAAGCTATTGGCGAATAATAAGATTGTAAATTGACATTTTAAATCGAAAATTGGATGGAGGGTTGGAAATGGAGTGTCTTAACACTAGACTCTCTGCCTACACTGCTGTATGCGGGATACAGCGTGAAGCTAAAAAAAGCTAAAGTAATATTAACTTAATCTTCTATTGATAGAGATGTAGGCGAGTGATATTCTCTTAAATATCTCTCAGATAGTAGTCGTGTGATATTTGAACCGCCCACACTCAGTGGGCGTTGAGACGTTAGCACTTGTCGTCGTAGTGGAATATTTTTAACCCTTTTACTACAGATATATTTATATCTTTATTTATTTATATATTTTTATTTGACGATATATTGTCGTTTGGTCTATATTTAGATCCCATATGTATTCCTGATTTGTAAGCACTGGGAATCTAGTGTAGTCACTCAACAATCGATGTCTCTAAATTTCAGTAGAAAGAGGGGAACAGAGTGTCTTAACACTAGGCTCAGCTTAACCTACTATAAGCGGAAATACATACAGCGTAAAGCTAAAAAAAATGTTTCGTATATATTTAATCCTCTATTTTAGATTTCAATATCCCTAGTATACCCGTCTAAGATACAAATGAGTATCGAAATGCGGGGGCGAAACTGTATTACGTGAACGTGTCGAGGGTGCCTGGACTAGCGAGGGTGGGATAGGGTTGAGAGGCGCGGGTTTGAATACAGGAATTAAAAATATATTTTTATATACTACTATAGTAATATAGATAGTCACTCGCCGGACTGAATTATTTTCATTTTGTCTGTCTATAAAAGCGCGGCGTTGAGTTGCGACACTTTACAAGTTGTGCGGGTACCGTGTGCGGGTACAAAAGAGTGTCTTAACACTAGGTTCTCTGTACCTGCCCTGTTATAACCGGGATGCAGCGTGAAGCTAAGAGCTAAACATAATCAACAATTTCAATCTATCTCCATTTATGAAAGATACAATAATATTTATAAAACTTTTCCTATTTCCTGAAAGGGCAACCCTACGGATCCCCTCACTAAAACGGGGGGCGAGACACGTCAATCTAAACATCCCTTAACGGGGGATGCCTGCCGGTTATTAGATAAATATGCCGCTGTAATCATAATGTGAACGCCTAAACGATCATTTTGCTAGATTATATTTTGTGTTTTATATGTACGAGTATGTATGCGTGTATGTCGGTGATAAGACTGGAAGAGGATATTTCTTGTTTTGGATAATTTATTTTTGTTATGGATTGGTCAGGGAGTATGTTGCTACAAGTGATTCGGTTTCCCGCTTATTGTAAAGTAGTCTTTTATTTTTTAAGGTTCCGTACCACAAAAGAAGAAAAGACAGAAACCCTTCACAATTTTAGGATCACTTTGTTCTTCATTTGTTTGTTTAGCAAGAACATTGATCTCCAGTTCGTTTCGAGGTATCAGGCTAAAATTAATAAAGATTTACGGCGTTAAGTTTTGAAAAGTTTTCAAGGCGAAAATTAAAAAAATGTAGAAATTTAGCTTAGAAATGTCTTACTAAACGACTTGTACTTATGCAATGGTTATGAGTGTTCAATATTACTCAGAAATATTATTTCTCATAATAGTTTTCTCACTTCCTATTTCTTAAATATAAAATTACTTTTATCTACATATATGAGAGATTATTCTAATACGTTTACTTTAAGAAGATAAGTCTCTTTTTATTAAAAGTATACCTGCATCCTGTTTCAGATTTCATTTTTCCTGCTTAAAGTTTTAAAGTTTAGAAACATTTTAAAACTATCTAAAATGACGCTAGTTCCTTGTAGATTTTTATTTTTTGGTACAAAATGTAATCTCTGTAAAGTTTTCAATACAAGCATATCAAAAAACATATCTTCTTATATGCATAGGGAACCTAGTCTTATTAAGTTCTCCACTAACTGTTCTCCACTTGAAGCCGTCGTGGCACAGACTATGGATAGAGGAATGTGATGAATTGAGTAATATAGATTACGGATTGTGGATTAATATTTGATTTTGGGTTTGATTCATACTCGAGGAAATGAAACTCTTATTTAAATTTATATTTTCATTTCTTCACTCTGGTGTCGGGGCAAACCGCGAATTTGAGTTCCGCCACTCAACACGCAATGCCTTCAGAATTCGGCTTAACACTAGGGATGCTTTTTGCCAACCTACTGCGTGCGGGATACAGCGTGAAGCTGATTTTATTTCAATTAAGAATTGATGAGTATAAATTAATAATTAGCTATTTTAAAATATGTCATTGTAGGGGTATTGCACAAGTATTAATATTATTTATAAATATCAATTGTTAACACGCTAAATCAGCGCCCTGAATTTATTCGCTCCAAATGCAATTGTGAAATAATGTCCACTATTGTTTTGTAGCGTATAAATAACCAAATTAAATATTTATAATAAGTTAATAAGAGTTCAATATTAAGTCTCGTATCATTAGCATCACTCCGATGCTGTAGCCCACATTCACGTCGGGGTCACCAATGTGGGTTACAGTATCGTGGCGATGTTACTGACGAGACCTTATATTCAACTCTTTTATTATATATTTAATTTGGTTATTTATACGCTACAAAACAATAGTGGAACATTATTTCACAATTGCATTTGTAGCGAATAAATTCAGGGCGCTGATTTAGCGTGTTAACAATTAATATTTATAAATAATATTAATACTTGTGCAATACCCCTACATCATCATGTAAATTAAATCATCGATCCTCTTTGAATTTTTCAAACAAAAACAAACTAACCAGTAGTTCTTGAGATAAGCGTTGCAATCAAACAAAAATTCAGCTTTATAATACTAGTATAGATATAGATTTTATTGAATTAATATTATATTAATTTCAAAACTATAACTGAATGAGAGTTTCCACTAGCGTATCAGTTTCTATATAACTCGAGAGGGCTATAAGAGCTGCGTCCTTTACTCCTGCCTTCATAAAAGGATTAACTTTTAATTTTTCCATTAAAACGATCTCGACATTCCGTTATAGGTCACAAGGCTAGTGACGAAGTCTAGTTGATCTGGTATAAATAGTTTTATGTAAATTTTACTTTGTATTTTAATTATTAAAGACTTTTCATTATTAACCAATGAAAAAACCAATGGAGGTTCTTTTTTCTTTCAGCTTCAAGCTGTATCCCACATGTAGCAGGGTAGGCAGAGAGAATATAAGCTTAAGACACTCCGATCCCTAATTACCACCGAATTCTGAAGGCATTGCACAATTTTCATGGCAAGAGGTTCAGCACTTTTTGAAAAAAATTACATAAAAAACAAAATATGTGCATACTAGCGGTTACTAGCGGAAACTTATTGTTATATTTTAGCCAAATTATTCAAAATAGTAGACTATGTGCCATTCTCATATATAAGCGATATTACTGTAAAAGTTTCATATAAATCCGATCAGCAGTTTTTGTTTTGTTTACATAATATTTTATTAGTAAGAAATAAGGTATAAGATGACATTTAGTCTAATTTTTACAATATTTAATAAAAAAAAATCTCATTGTTCCCAGGTATAACCGCATCAAGACGGCCCGAGCCCTACTATGGCAGAGTAATCGGTCGTCTCACCCAATACGCCCACGGGATCCGCGGTACAGTGTACGCCGTCGATGAGAGCACGGTATGTTATACAAAATGAACTATATAATTAAAAAGGCAATACCTTGAAAATTCAGCATAAAGTGGGGAATGGAGTGTCTTAACACTAAGGTCCGTCTGTCTACCCTGCTATATGCGGGGTACAATGTAAAAACAATGTAAATTAATTACTAATGTAATGTATTACACATCAACAGGTGTATGTGCGAGGCTTCGCCTACGATGGTACAGGTCCAGACGCGTACTTCTGGGTGGGCAACACCCCCCAGCCATCACCTGAAGGCACCCTAGTGCCGTATCCTGAGGATTATGTTAGTCGGTGAGTGGAGACGTTTTTAGAAAATTTAAAATGTTACTTTTGATTTTGGAAGATAATTTAATTTGTAATTATGTACATTTAATTTTTCATGCATTAATTAAATACCTACCTTAATTTACCTACTTTCAGATTGTTTTTTTTTTTCATTATATTTTAAAAATCTAAACATAATTGCTTGGTTACTGTAATTTATTATCTATCAACAAAAGCTATCTATACATTTATCTATAAGACCTGTGGTGATGTCATTTCTATGAAACCTATTATTAAAGGGAAATTTAAATTACAGTTTAATGTCACGACATTATGGCTTTTGTAATGTTTTTTTCTTTGATTTTTTTTTCTTCACGCTGTATCCCGTATATAGTAAGGTACCGCCGGATTTTTGAGGGATTTCGTGTTGAGTACCGGAACTCAGGCCGCGCTTGTTGCCAGAACAAGGGAATGACATTAAATAATTCATTCCCCTGAATGAGAAACGAACTCACAACCGTCACGCTTTTGCCACATTTTTATTAGTGATTAACTTTTATTAGAGTGTTAGAATTTTGAATTAATATTTAATAATAGACTGCACCGACTAACCAAATATACAAGAAACATACTGAGGCCAGTCGTGGCCCAGGGTCAGAGTCAGGCCCAAGCGTGTGTCTGTAAACGCGAATGAGTTCACGCAATGCCTCCAGAATTCGGCGGAGAATGAGGAACAGAGTGTCTGAAAACTAGGTTCTCTATGCCTACCCTACTGTTTGGGGGTACACCGTGTTCTACACCAAAGTTTTCATCTTATGTACTTACTCTGTATTTACTCTGTGGGGCTATACAAGGTTATATGTTGAACTCTACAAAAATCATTCGTTTTAAATATTTTTTCCTTGTTTTCTTTTAACAAAAATATGCACTGTAAATTCAACGTTTATACTGCTAGGCTTATGAACCTGCGATCCATTTGCCCATAATATGAAAACGAATCCGGAAAATTAATGTTGCCATTACAATAAAATAACTTTAAATGGAAATAAAATATTACTCGTTTGTGTGTATGTATAAGGAACTTTTTAATGACGGCAACGATGTGTCCTAGATTGAACTCGTGCGTCCTAGATTTTATTTTTACGCTTGTTACAAATATTGTAGTATTTCGACATTTTTTAAAAGAAACATTGTGTTTTGTTGAAGTCAAATTCTGGCTTCAACAAAATGTGTGTGATTTTCAACTTTAAAACACAAGGTGCGGCGTTAAGTTCCGCCACTCAACAGTTCGATTTCGATTTCGACTCGAAGGAATGAAGTATTTGAAACTAGAGTGAATTTGGGTGAATGAAACAAGATCTGGTAATGAATGCCTCGGGAATTAGGCGGAAAATGGGGAACGGAAGATTAGGTTAAGATAGGTTTGCAGGTTCCTTCTCTCTACCATGCGTGAAAAAAAAAAATCATTTCCCTAAATTAAATTTTAACCCAGAATAACCTCAAACACATCTATTTTAAAACATATTATCACTTCAGTACTCCCCAAGTAAAACACAAAGCAGAATGGACCAACAACCCTTGTATTTATCTTTCTTAGCACAAACAGACTCGCGATTTGCTCTCGTTGCTTTACTGGAATTAGAAATAATGCCTTACAATGTACACTTGAGTGTCTTAGTTCCATTTTCAAGAAGAAATTACGATTTATTGCTACAGAGATTCAATGTATTCTTAAGTTATAATTAACCTGATTCTTTTTTATTTGTACCTGAAATTTACCAGTTTAAATTCCGGCATTTCATCAAATATGTATTTATATGAGCTATAAGTAAATATGTTTAATACTTATATTTCTTATTGCAACTAATTTTGTTTTTTTATTTGATTATGGCGTTCCGAACCAATGTCACATTGTATGGAGAACACTCAAGGTGGCTGGATAATAAAAAGGAAATAAATAGGAGACTACATTCTAAAATGAGATCCAATAAAAAAATAATTTTGAAGATCAAAAATCGAACCTACTAATTACCTTCAAGTCTATACTTTCAGTTTACCTATGTTATAGTTGTACACTCAAATCTAGACATAATCTAGGCCAAGGACACAACTATACATGTAAATAAATATACACCCAATTTAGGTTTAAGTTCAAGACTATCACCTAAGGTTAGTTGGAAACTTTCCAACTTCTTTGAATAGAATTGAATGTTTATGGAAATTTTATATTTAAGCTTCATTCTTTCATCTTGCCTTTGGTAGAGGAAATTTTGTGATAAATCCAAGTTCAGTTCCAAAGTTCGGCTGAGTTTCTTGCGCAGATTCTTGTCGCTCTAAGGTATTTAACTTTAGTGACCCGGTGGTAAATTATTTGAGGTACAACAAAGAAAATATGTTACATTTCCAAGTATCAATTAGTTTCCATTATCTTCAAAAAAAACAAATTTTAGGTCAGTCGTAGCGCAGGGGCACAGGCGTGCGACTGTAGACACGACAGGTTGTGGGTTCGATTGCCACTCAAGGAAATGAAATATTTAATATTTTAATTTCATCGCTCTGGTAACGAAGCGAAACACAGCGTTGAGTTCCGCCACTCACCACGCA
The DNA here is from genome assembly GCA_016802625.1 of Heliconius numata. Lineage (NCBI taxonomy): Eukaryota > Metazoa > Arthropoda > Insecta > Lepidoptera > Nymphalidae > Heliconius > Heliconius numata. The sequence continues at coordinate 4,657 of JAEBDU010009118.1, read as the reverse complement.
ATTCCTTCAGCATTGGGTGGAAAGTGGCGATCTGAGTGCCATAAATGTAGACTACCTCTGCCGACCCTTCTACTTGCGGGATACCGTGTGAAACTGTAAAACAAAATAAAGTTAATATTTTCTAGGGACCCTCCAGTGTTATCAGCGCATACTAACTCGGACATCCTACTGCGTCTGCCCGCGGGCAAGCGGCTGAGAGACATTAAGTGGATAAGCGTGTGGTGCAGGAGATTTACTGTAAGTAAATTTAGTTTTTTTTCTTCTCTTATTAACTCGTAAAGTTATTTTTTCTTCTTTTCCTTATTTTTTTTTAAAAAAGTATGTCAAAGTATGTAAATTAATATACTCGTAGGTATAATAGTGATGTATTTGGAAAGTATGTGATAATAACGCGATTATTGTAGATTATTAAAAAAGTTACCTACACCGCTATAAATTTCTATATTATTTCATTATTAAGAAAAACAACAAAGGCTCGGGTACAATGTGGTTAAAAAAAAGCTTTAAACTTTTGACGGTTTGTGGTTACCGTTCGCCATATTGAATCGTTTGTAATATACAGAATGGAAGCGTCGGCGCTCCTTTTACGGGAATAGAATATAGGATAAAATATTTTAAACACATACCTAAAGAAATTAATTAAGATACCCCAACAGTTTAGACGTAGATTTTTTTTTATTTCACGATATTTATCCATATCTGTATTTCGTATGACGCAGTTACGCATAGATACTAATACATACACACACTACTACATATTTATATACTCTATGCCCTTTGATAGGTTTATGTGTGCGTGCCTCGTTCTTAACAAATGGCGTTTTATTTTTCAATCAATTTAATTATTTATTTTGTTTGAAGAAAAAACATTTTAACTTTTGGGAAAAAAAAATATTGTATTAAGCTTTTACAGAGTAGATAAAACTGTGGTTTCATTTAACGTGGTGCTGACAAAAACACACTGTATACATTTTATATTTCAAAGATTAGTAATCTTGTTTGTCTTATCAGATCTGGGAAATAAGAATAATCATACCCCTTATAATAGGAATCGAACTTACAACCATTAAGATAATGTCATATAAATATTTTAATTAAAACAAATAAAACGACTGATCATCATGTGTGCAAAAACGTTAATCGTTTAGATAATAAAGCCCAACCGGATCCAAGTCCTTGGCCGTGAACTGACAGACAAAAGAACGCGCTCGAATAGACGTGGTATATTATGATTGTGGAAAAATATACGGGGATTTTAAGCATCTTCATATAAGTCAAATGGAAAAGGTTAACTCGACTAAGATATAAATTCATATAATGTTTTTTTAGCTTCACGTTGTATCCCGTATGTAGCAGGGTAGACGGAGGGATAAAGACACTTCGTTCTCCACTTTCCACCGAATTTTCGAGATATTTTGTCTTGTTTGGTGGAACTCAACGCTGCGTTTTGCCAGAGCCACTAGAGCAAAGAAATGAAAATATTAAATATTTTTATTCTCTCGAGTGGGAATCGAACCCATAACCGTTGCGTTTACAGTCGAACCCTTGTGCCCCTGCGCCACGATTGCCTCGAACGGAAGATGGATGACGATAATGAAAATGTCAAATGTTGTATTTCTATTATAAAATACTTAGTTGTTAATATAAAAATTTCATTTCATTTCGATAAATGATTGATTACAATATTAATTATAACAAAAATATTTTGATATGCTGGCTTTATGAATGACCAATGATGGTGATTTATTAGATGCAGTGTCAATAGGCTTTATTGAGACTGTAATTATAATTAGCATTTTATATTTTTGTATTAAACAATGTTTTAATTATCTTTATCACAATAAGAGTTACAAAATATGTATTTAAAAATAATAAAATACAATGTCGAATGAATAACGTTTCACAATAAAGCTGAGTATCTGCGTGCCGAAGCCAAAATATCGATTAGAGCCGCGCGCAACGCGCACTTCCCGCCAAAATTTGACATTTACCGCAATTTGACATTATGCTGAATTTAAGTAAAATAGAAATGTCGAAAATATATTTCTTAAATTATAGATCGTTTTTTATTATTGTCACAAATAATTAAACGAATATTTGTATATAATTGATTTAAATAATAACAATTTAAAATAGAAAACAACTAAAAATTTACAAAAAAAAGACTTATGTAATTTTCTCATGGATCACCAACCAACAATTACCAACTTTCTAATGAAAAGAATCATCAAAATCGGATCACCCAGTCAAAGTTCTGAGAAACTGGTAACAAGCATAAAAAAGACAGTCGAATTGATGACCTCGTCCTTATGAAAGTCGGTTAAAAGTCCCGCTGAGTTTCTTGCACCGGTTCTTCTCAGGTTTGAGGTATTAACATTAGTAGGTAGTATTAAGGCATCAAAAATTAAAAGTAAATTTAGGTATTTTTTAAAAATAAAGACCTTTAAATATACTTAAGCATTTTTATTTAATTTTACATTCGTATTTTTTGTTACTTAAGTGTGAAATAATACTTAAAAATTGTTATTTTAATTCCAGGTTAATTTCGGCGATGTGTTCATTCCACCAGGCCTCGATCCTCCCAGACCTCGTGTTCTACCTGAATTCAAACGGCTCGCTCACGGCCTCAGGTCTGGAAACATAAGTGTCTTGGACGCTAAGACATTCTACATTCCTAACTTACATTACGATGGCGCTGGTCCTGACGCTTACTTCTGGGTGGGCAATGGGAGTGAGCCCAATCCTTTTGGAACTAAAGTAAGTAGAAAATAGATAAGAAATGTTAATTTTGTGAAAAATAATTTTCAATAAAGTCACCTAATTTTAAGTCGTACATCAAACTTTAGAGATAAAAAGTACTTTGAAGGTAAATATAATATGATACTAAACAAATATATGTTTCCAATACGAATAAGTACGTCTCAACTCTCAATTGTCTTACTGGGCATTTTATTACCGAAATATATCTTGGAAGTGACTTTATCTAAGGGTATGACTGATTAAAACATGGTGATCCCATTAAATGAAGTATTTTTCTTGTTAAGTGGATTTAAGATCTTAAACTGTTATGTACCACAACTTCTGCTTACTTCTCAACAAAACACATTAAATCAAAACGAAACATACGTTTTTCCAGGTACCAAACGAAATGGGTTCCCTCAACCCACTCCGCGGCTACCAAGGTGAGGACATCGAGATAGTGCTGCCCAACAAGCTGACAGCGTACGACGTGGACTGGCTGGCGGTGTGGTGCGTGGAATATCGACACAATTTCGGACATGTTTACATCCCTAAAGATCTCGATGTGCCGCCGGCTTTGGGACAGACGAAAATTACTGTAAGTTTTTGTGGAATATTTTCGCTCTTTCTTTTATTTTTGTGGGACTTGGGATATTTTCATTAATTAATTTTAAGTAGATTTTTAATTATATATGAAAGTGGAGAGCTGAGGCCAGGCGTGGTGCAGGGTCGTAAGCGTGTGACTGTAAACGACACAGGTTGTGGGTTCGATTCCTACTCGAAAGAATGAAATATTTGATATTTTCGTTAAATATTTAACGTAACAAGGCAAACGGCGTAACGGCGTTTAATTCCGTCACTCAATATGTAATGTTTCCGGAATTGGGAAAAAAGTGGCGAACGGAATTGTCTTAATAGCTAAGACACTTCCGTTCGCCACTTCATATTTATGCTAAAGCATGTTGGTTTCAGGTCTTTACTAACATATTATAAGATTAATAAATTCTTTTTAACAGCCTAACCGAGAATGGATAATGTAGCTAACTTATTATCATTCATTTTCAGGTTAAAACAGCAAATTATTCATCTAACCTAACGACACCTAGGCCTTTTATTTCAATATTTAATTGGTTTAAAATTTAGTTTTATATTTATCTGTTTATATAGATTGTTTTCATTTTATGTGCAGATTAATTTTAAAAAACACAGTTTATAAAATATTTTTTCATGTTCTTTCTTTATTTACGTTAATAATTATTTTTTTAAGTTTAAGTAAATAATTTAAACTATAAGTATTAAGCATTATCATATATATATATATATATATATATATATGACAAATAACTATTTTAACTTTTCTAACATTACTCTGTGCGATATTTTTCCACGCTTTCCCTGGATTTTGCTTACTTATAATTTACAGCCAGCCTGGTGGTATAACCCGGTAAGTGCTATTTTTTTATTAATAATATTCTAATTTATACTAATAAAATATAAAATTTTAAATGAAACTCTAATCGGATTAACCGCGAATAATTAGGAAACCTACCTATACATATTTGGTAAACAGGACGTTTCGGCATTGGCGGTTAAAATAAACGTTTAAACATTTTGCTTTAAAACGCTTTATAATCACATAATGTTATCTTTAAAATGCTTCGTGGTTGTACATATTTATGTTGTAGGTAAACAGCACTTTCTATTATATTTTTTTAAACTTATTGAAAACGCTTATCTTGATATTTCTTATTCATTAAACTATAAAAAAATATAATTCTTATGTAATGATTTATTCATAATAAAAATTAAATGTATCTATATAAGATATAAACAAACAAGGCAAATTTCAGACAAGCTCGACCACTTCCCAAACACCTTTCAGTGCTACTAACAATTGTAAAGAGATTTTGGACAAGCG
>JAEBDU010009117.1:0-29398 GCA_016802625.1 Heliconius numata | reverse complement strand
CTGTATCTATCCAGCATATATGAGGGAGATGCGTAATTATGAAAAAATGTACCAATCAGTCCACAAAATAGCATAAAGAAAATGACGTGTAAACTATTTTCGACTATTTTAGAATAAGAATATTTTATACATTTTACTATTTTTGATTGTATTTTTTAATCTTTTATTATACTTATACAATATAATATTTGTTTTTGTTTTATTTTAATATATTTTAAATATTATTCGGTCTCTATTTCATATATAGTGAGAATAACGTTTGAATGTATCGGAATCATTGGGAGTTCGTTTTTGCCACTCTATATTATTGTGAGAAAAAAATGTGAAGCTAAAAAATATATTTTTTTGAGATGCTTTCACTCAACAAGTTCCCTCTGCTTACCCTGCCAAATGCAGGGTAAAGGTTGCAGACAAAGAAAAGCTTGGTTTCAGAAAGGCTCTTAATCAATATTTTTTATATAATACTAAACTTATTAAACAAAGACTTATACTATATTAAACTTTAATAATATTTAAATTTCATGTATTATAAACACTAATGTGTGTTATGTATGTGATCCAAGAAGAACTAAGTATAAATATTTATGCAGTTGAGACATAAACATAAAACCTTAGTGATAGTGTATAGTTTGTTTGGTCGAGTGCGCTTATGTCAGGAACTAAGTACTTGAACAAAATTAGATCTGAAGAAATCTTTGTGTGAGATGTGATTAGTGTACTATAAGTGTTGTGAAATCTAATTTTAAGTTAAATTAAGAGATATTAGACGTTAAATTAAATTTAACTAAACAACAACTATAAAAAACTCATTAAAAGTCGGGGCGGAGCTTTCAGTTTACTTAATAAATACCCACCTAGTTTACCGTCCAATTAATTTACCGACAAGAAATCCCTAAATACATAAGCATTCTCGTACGACACCACGTAAAGAGCGAATAAAACAAAAATTATACCCCTATTTAGTAAAACATCCCTATAATTTACATACATATATCTATATTCTGTATATACAGATACAAAACGTCCGCCATATTATGTCAATTTCAAATCACAATGGCGGCCTGACAGCTGTCATTTAATTATGCAACCCCTAATCTAATAAGTTCCAACTTTCAAGTTTCACAGCAATTATTCGATAAGTAATAATTTTCTTACGTTTTCCTATTTATTATGACTGTATGTCAATTTGTATGTTAAGTTATAATTAACCAAATTCAAAAAAAGAGGTTCTATGTTCGACATAAAAATATACCTATTGACAGAGTATATTTTTATGTGCCAGTGTGTATTTTCAAGACAAAAATTACATTAAAAAACTGAAAAAAAAAATAACAAAAATTTTAAGAATATTACATATAAATATTGAGGCTAGGCGTGGCGCAGGGGCACAAGTGTGTGACTAAACGCGATAGATTCTGGGTTCGTTTCCCATTCGAGGAAATCAAATATTCTTACAGAGGAATTTCTTAGTACTAGACTCTCTCTACCTACATTAGGTTTACACAAAGAAACACTTTATAAATTTCATAAATGAGTGGTGTAGGTACAGTAGGTACCTAAGCACAATTATAATTTCAATAATAAAGTATTCGAATCGACATTATCTAATACAACGTTATACCTATGAAATTATATAATAACATAACAATACCGATTTCATTTTAATACATACCCAGCTTTGTTTTAATATGTGAAAATTATATGAGAGACATAAATTAGTGTAACTAAAGAAAGATAATTGTTTTAAATGTAGGTCTAAAGAAAGAATCACTATATCGGAATAATTTCAAATGTCTGATTCTGTGCGTGATAGTTGTGGGTTCGATTCTCATTCAAGAGAGGATAATGTTTTTTTTTTACTTTTTTACTTTATTATCTTACTAAATTAGGTAATGAAACCTTATGCCACCATTTTTTAACAAACATTTTAAAAATATACTTATAGTACATTTAGGTATATTCATATCACACGTTATTAATATCTACTAAAATGTAGGTAAGTTAATATTATTAATAGAATCGAACCTACAACCATCGAAGACATTTTAAACCAACAAATAGTAACATACATACCTACATAAATATTGATATTTCCGTCACGTCACGTCCGAAAGCTGTAAAATTTGCATACTAATGAAAATTTCGTACCGTGCTTTTATGAAGTAATCAAAATGTTTCCTTATCTCTTAGATAACATCGGTAACGTGTTCAAATCAAGTTTTTTTATTAAAAAAGAACTAAGTATAACAAGGTGTTATAAATGATAATTATTTTCTTGACGAATGTACCTACCTACTTGTTTAATGTTAAATTGAGAATAGAAAATGTTTATCGTGTTGAAATGAAGTATTTAAATTATATTTGTAGGGATAGTATATAGTATATATTTGTATGGAATTCAAATCCGAGATTTATTTTGATTCTAGACCGAGGACATGAAAATAACTCATTGCCTTCAGTGAGCATTGAATCTACAACCATTGCCTTATATAAGAGCAATACATATACACATGAGCGTGTGTATGGGAGACGGAGTGGGGTTTCTTGTCCCTTCTTTCGTTTCTTGTCTTCTTGGACTCGAACAGTCTGGAGCCCACCCCAGAATTACTACAATCAAAAAGGCTTAGAAATTAAAAAAATCTCTAGATGCTCCATACATATATATACATACTAGTATTATAAAATACCTAAACACTGATTTAAAATTCAAAGTTTTATTTCAATGTATTGTAAATCAATCACTGAGGGTATGGCTGGCGTACGACCGACACTGCCCCGGGCCCTCGCTGCACTCATCAATCAAGAGGCCTATTCTACCATTTGTTACTGTAATTCCTTAAGCCTTCGAGCTTTACTTTAAAATCGACGATTATGTTGTGTTTTTTTTAGAAGATATAAGAAAAAATGTGTTTTTGATAGCAGCTATATATAGATAAGAATTACGTATGTACCATCATCCATTGGATGAAAAAAAAAGAAGAAAAAATTATAAAACTACCCTATATCCTATTTTCTTTGCGTTTATAAAAACAAAGGAATGTGGTTTAATGAATATTTAACATAAATGGTTAATAGATACTGATCTATACCTACTATGGTGCTTGGGAAACAGTGTCTGAACACTATGTTCTGTACACTTAATCTGCTTTATGTGGTTTACGACGTGGAGCAATTAAAATATTAAATATCATCTTCCCGCTCTGATGAAAAGCGCGACTTTGAAACCCAAAGCTACATTAAGGTTTTTTTTAGTATCAAACCCACAACCACAGCATTCACTCTCAGATGCTGTCCACTACGCCATGACGGAGATGTCATACCTATATATTTTTTATTTCTTTATAAAATTATCAGAAATACATCTTTTGTTGAGAATCAAAAATCATAAATTATACCAGAATCCTTTACTTCATTGCATTTGACATGCAAAAGAAAAAAATATTAACATAATAAATCGATGTTGTACCAATCGACCAATGAGAGAGCCTCACTTCAATTCGGTGGGTTATAGTGTTGTCCTTTTCTTCTTCAAATACTTCTATTGTAATGCTGGAAAGAGAGAAAAGCTGTAGTGATGTGTCACTTTGTTTTACATAAACAAAATGAAAAATTATTTTTAAAAATCGATTTTATAAAGTAATATTCGTATAGTGTTGGCATGTAGTCTAACTTAACATTAAGAGGTCATCTTGGTACAAAGTGACTTTAAACACGACGGTTGTGAGTTTGATTCCAACTCGGAGAAGAGAATTGTTTTCACTTGAGTGCTCAGGGAATAAGGGTTGGAATGCTATGTTTCGAGTCATTCCATAAGTCCACAGTCAATAGATGTACATTAATGTCTGTAAATGAGTAAAAAGTACAAACTGGAGTGATTTGTCACTATGTTTAATTTAGATTTAAATGCTGCATTCTCTTTTATTCTATAACAATGTCACCAGTAACTTTAACGGAATCATTAACCATATGTTAAATATTCGTTAAACCACATGCCTTTGTTTTAATAAATGCAAAGAAAATGGGATATAGGGTAGTTTTATGAAATTATTTGGTAATAATACTCAACAGTATTAACTAAACAATATTCAGTGGCGGAATCTAACCCTGCCTTTTTTCTGATTTATCCTGTACCTCATAGCTATATAGCAGGATAGCCAAAGGGAACCTGGACACCTAGTGTTAAGACACTCCGTTCCCCACTTTCTTTTGTGGAAATCGAACCCAGAACCGTCGTGTTTACAGTCGCACGCTCGTTCCTCTACGCTACGATTGTCAACTTTGACCAAAGCGACGAAAGTGCCGTCTAATAGGTATAGCCTATTCTTTTACCCTTCTTCACTACTTATATGAAATATCTAAAATCAAAATATATTTTTTTCAATGTAAACGAGTAGTTCTTGAGATAAGCGCGTTCAACCAAACACACTCTTCAGCTTTATAATATTTAGTATAGAAGTACCTATAGATTACTTTAAAACAATATTTTATATTTGAACCTGTGACCTTCGAAAAAGGATAATTTTCTAAACCCATTATAGCATTCATCATCCGCAATAAATCTAAAACTTTTATTAATGTTATACTTTTTTCCATTTATTATGAAGAGATTTTCACGAGTCTAAAATAACATACAATTCAAATTGCCTTTGCGGTTTACCAGATGAAGTAGGGTGACCAATTATGTCATAATTTATATATATTTTTATCTCTGTGTATTTAGCGAAGTAGGCAGAGATAATCTATTATTTTTTTTTCTTAAGCTTTGTGAAGCTTCATAGAGTATGGGGTAGCGGTACTCAACGATGTGCTTTGTTTATATTAGAGCGAGGAAATAAAGTATCATTAGTTTCTAATCATACGCTGTCCTATTGCATTGCGTTTTTTTAACTCTTTAACATACCTGTAAGCAAATTTAAATTTTTTTGCCACTCATTTAGTAACGTAATAAAATTATGTATATATTTTTCTCACCAAAATGTGGGAATAAAGTTCCTATCCTTCGCTATCCTTCTATATGGAGAAAACAGCATAAAGCTAAAAAAACATATATTTTCAAGCCCAAAACAAAAATCCTATCACACCTGTGTAGCATATCCACCCTTCCACATTCACCCCGTTCAATACATCAAGCCGCGTGAGAACTGAACAGAATCGAACCCCCTATAATCAACCAATCGCACCGCAATTAGTACTGGACATACGAATGTATGTACATACGAGTATGTATAGGTATATACATGGAGTGGTAATTAAAACGGACAGATTGACATTACGCTTTTATGTACATATATATATATATAGTTGTAGATACTTAGGGAGAGGTTATATTTATAAATCTGGATATAGCTTTTTAACTTCAAATTCAATCTGTTCCATAATTTTCATCTTTTTAAATTAAAAATATTTAATTATGAATGTTTTGAATTGTATTTTCAAATTTAAAATAGAGATAGGTAAGAGAGTCGGGTACAACATCGATGATATTGGAGGAACACGTATAAAACATTCAATTTTGAATTTTGCCATATAAACTGCAATATCTCGAAATTGGAAGGTGTGGAACGGAACCTACTTTTCAAATTAAACCCAGAAAACATATTTTTTCCATAAAAATCGAATACATACATAAATAATAATTAAACCATCATCAAAATCTGCTATTAAACGATATATCAACATCAAAAATCGTAATTTTCAAACGTAGAAAGAAGAAACCTTTGAAATAACTTGTGGTATGTAGAAATTCGCCTAATTGGAGCTAATTCGAGCCCTCGGGGTGCTATTACCGGGATTTGAAGCTGTAGTCCATGTTGTGATTTATTAAAGTTTTGTGATATATGATGTTTTCAATAAATATATGTATACCATATGGTTCTTTTCTCATTTTCACGCTGTATCCCGCAAACAGCAGGGTAGGCAGAAAAAATATACTGCTATGAGACATTTTTCCATTTTCCAGTTCGCCTCAACACCAGAACAAAGAAGTGAAAATATACATTTTAACAAATATTTGATTTTCTCGAGTAGGGAAAACTATTGTGGCTCAGTATGAGTGTATAAGAGATAGTTGTGGGTTTCATTCACTGCGGGGGATGTGGTGGGGTGTTCCGATACAAAGAATGCAATGTCGTTCACGAAAATGGTGGTGGTGGTAAATAGTGGAGAAGGAAGTGTCTTAACGTAATGTTCACTGAAGTCACGCGGAAAATCCAAAATTGTGAAGAAATATAAGAGAACAGTATTTTTAATTGTAACTTTTTTATTTTCATTTGAATGAATTGAATGAAATTACATGAAAAAATTTTGAAATCCTCATCATTTGATATACCTTACCGTACTACTACATTACTTTTTTTCGTCTTCACGCTATAGAGCGTGCCTTTCCTGCTACATGCGGGATAGCCCGCATGTAGCAGGAAAGGCAGAGGGAACCTAGTGTTAAGACACTCCGTGCCCCACTCACCGACGAATTTTCGAGACATTGCATTGTCGAGTGCCGAACTCAAGGCCAGAACGAGGAAATTAAAATATTAAATAGTTCATGCTCACGAGTGAGAATCGAAACCTCAACCGTCACGCCAACACATAGTACCACTGCGCCATGCCGGCCTCAATCTCAAAGCAATCTAAACATATAAGTATTTTCACGTAGAACCCAACTCGTTGCGTGTTCGCGTGCGTCCGCGCAATTATACAGACATTCCTTGTATAGTTTATCTTTTATTCTTTTACTTGGTTATTTCTTTGTTTTTTTCTTTATCTTTTTTTTTAGTTTTAGTTTTTAGTTTTAATCTACTCTGTGGTTGCGTTTGATCATTGATGGTGTAGATTTTTTTTATTATAGCTTAGATAACGATTTTGCGTGAGAATTGGAATATATTTTAAAGTAGCCACCGTGGTACTGTGGGGCTGTACCTGACTGTGAATGTGACGATTGTGGGTTCGATTCTCACTCCGCCACTCAACATGCAATGTATCGAAATTTGGGCGGAAAGAAAACGGAGTGTTTTGATACTTACTAAGTTTTCTCTGACTACCTGCTAAATGCGAGATACAGTGGAAAGCTAAAAAAAAAGAATGAAAGTTATCGTAGATCACCTAACAAATGACAATTAATTAGAAAACACTGTTAATCAGTCGATTAAACTTTTGATTCTCAATTTCACTTCAATCAGTAGTTTTAAGAATTATAAAATAGGTAATTTTCTTTAGAACAATACAGTTTAATATTTCTCTAAAGTTTGTAAAATATAATAAACATCTCTGCCTTTTAAAGAAAATAAAGCACAATACATATTTCAAAAAAATATAGATAATAATACAAGACTAGAAATCACTTAATTTGCTTTTCGATTGTCCTACATAAAAAAATCTATCGAGATTAAGATTCGAACCTGCTAACATCTCCACCTATTCTATAGCACACTCCACATGTGGGTGTATGTATGACTAACACAAAAACAATACTAAACAAAATGGAAACGTTAGATATAGATCGATAGATTAATTATCGGTTCCTAATAATACGTTGTATGCACCTACAATGGATTTATTGCTATCCTTGATTGATCGGTGATCGGTGATCAATACGATCTTAGATCAAGGAAATGTGTGGAGCTGATGTTGATGATGATTGTTTTGTTTTATTGTTGTTTTGGTTTTCTACTTGGGGAGTGAATTATTTTTATTTATGCTAAAGATAAAGTGCGGTGTTGAGTTCCGCCGAAAATTGGGCGGTTCGTAGGTGACGGAGTGTATTAACTATAGGTTATCTCTGTTTACTCTGCTATACGCAGAATACAAAGTGAAGTTAAAGAAAATCTTCTCATGTCGCCCATTTGGTGCAAATGAAACAACACAAATAACACTAAAGGAATTATAATTTAGAAAAATGTAAGTTAAATATATGAATGTCTGTGAAAACACTATTTGCAAATTTTGAACGTTTTCTGAAATATTTGAAAAGAGCAAGTGTTATGAGCTGTTAACTATTAAGGTGTCTTTTTTTACTTTAATTCCCTCATATAACAGGCGGTAACCAGAGAAACTAGCGTCAAGACACTTCGTTACCAATAATACAATTCCGTTCCTCCATTGAATTCTTAAGCATAGAGGGTTGAGTGGCGGAACTCAACATCACCCTTTGTCTCATTACCAGACCAAAAAAGAACCGACAACTTCATGTTTATAGTGACATGCCGTCTGGGATCGCAGGATTGAATGTCACAGGATAAACATTCTTATACCTCATGTAGCATAGTTGTTTTCCTACTCCACTTTCACCTTAAAAACATCCAAAACAATATATTTTTTTAAACAAAAATCCTCTCAACAGTTTTCCCAGTGAAGTTTTTAATTGATCGTTTCCCTCACTCTTATTTTTCGAAATAATCTTCGTACCACAAACCTCCACTGATATACAGCCCCGAGCGTCTGACGTGATGGATACTAAATTTATTGTTTATTCAGAAATATCACGCTAACTTTGATATATACATATGAATATGTTTTTAAATATTTCTTCTTATCCCACCTACGCTTTTTCATGCTGGTTAACTGAGGTTTAATAGAAATATATAAGAGTTTTTATATGACAAAAATTCCGCGTTCAACGTTCGACGTTGGTGCACGTACGTTTGCTATATCCCTACTAGAGCGCTTACTCACTGGTCTAGTGATGTATGGATACGCTATCGATAAAAACCTCATCGACCTATTATCGATATTATGGATCGGTTTTTAGTAAAATCTTCCTCTACTGAGAGCTTAAGCTCTAAAAGATCAGCAGAAGATTCACAATGGCGAACTGCAAAACGCATAGCGGTACTTCGTGACCCGAAGAAGTTCGACAAAAGTCGTGAACTGCCTGTGCATAACAAGTTCAATGTACTCCCGTTAGATGGTGAACCAGGAAGTCAAGATAATGAAACTACTAATTTGTTCAAGGAAGCTTCAACTACAATCAAAAAAAGTGGCCATATACCTCCCATCATCCTAGATATTAAACAGGATTGGACCCACATGACTATCAAAGACTTGGTTTCTCAATACACAACACGCTTTAACCTACAGTACAGAGGTAGGAACAAAGTAGCCATAATATGTTATTCTTCTGAATCCCACCAGAAAGTCAAAGAAGGAATGAAAACTAAAGGAGCGGCCTTCCTTACGTATACCCGAAGGGACGAAAAAACACCTAAAGTAGTAATCAAGGGCTTACCAGCTTATGTGGAAAAAGACTTACCCGAGGAGCTCGTAAAACTGGGGTTTGATGGTGCTACGGTTAAAATGTTGCATTCCAATAAATCGCAGGAATCACCTTGTCCTCCCTTTCTAATTCAATTACCAGTTGACTGCGATATCGCAAAGTTCTGCCGCATAAAATATCTTTTCAACTGCGTAGTTCGTATTGAGAAGTTCAAATCACGCAACTCTCTTGGTACTCAGTGCTTCAGGTGCCAGAGATTTGGACATGCTGCAAGAAACTGTAACCTCACGCCACGGTGCGTGAAATGTATTGAAAACCACCTGAGTGCAGAATGCCCAAAAAAGGACCGCAGCATGCCCGCCCATTGCTGTAACTGTAAGGAAGATCACCCGGCTAACTATCGTCAATGTAGCATGAGGCTTGATTACCTAAAAAAACTGCAACTTAAAAAAGATAAAGAACGAAATCCACCAAAATTGTTTAACTTTCCTGTTTCATCTAAGTTTCCACTGAAATCGTGGGCTAGCATTGTCTCCGAAAATAAAACTATGACGTCTGCTGAACCTGAGACCAGCGTAAAAGCAAGACAGCAAGTTATCTTACCGGCCCCGCCAGAAATCAATAATGACTCATGTACTACGGAAATGCTTGAAATATTAAAATCAATCAAGAGTCTAAAGACCCAATTCATGTCCTGCACATCGATGCTAGAAAAAATCATATTAGTCATTTCTCACCTTGGTCACTATGTGTAGAAATAACAAACTCAGCTTTCTATCCTGGAACGCCGACGGTCTCCGGAGCAAAACCCATGAACTTATGGATCTCGTGGTGAGTGCCGTATCTATCGATATCATTGCCGTTTGCGAAACTAAGCTTACTTCAAAAATTAATTTAGACTTTCCCGGTTTTGTGTGCTATAGGCAGGACAAGCATAGTAGCGGTCGTGGACAGGGTGTAGCCCTAATAGTTAAAACAGACCTTGAGCATGTTCCTCTTGTCATTCCGACCACCAAAATCATTGAAGCAATCGGTATTCAAATTAAACTTTCAGGTAAAATCGTTAGTGTAATCTCAGTCTACCAGTCCCCTAACCTCCCATTGCTAGTGGACGATTTAAATCTATTATTAAGCCTGGGAGACCGCGTACTCATTATGGGTGACTTTAATGCAAATCATCAGTTATGGAAAAGTCCTTTCAATAATACTCGTGGTAAATGTCTCTTTCGCCATATGATAGAAAACGATTACATCATACACGGTCCTGATAAACCCACACAATTAAATTATCGGCCTGATTGCAGAAACACAACTCCCGACTTAGTCTTAGCCCAAAACATCCAGTTACAAGATGATGTACAAACTCTTTTTAAACTGTCTTCTAACCACCTACCTGTTACTTTTAGCGTTGGCGGAACTGTACTTCGACTTGATCCTACCAAGATCTTCAAATATCACCAGGCAAACTGGAAAGGTTATAGATACTCACTAGACACAAAACTTACCTTAACATCTAGTACGTACTCCTCAACTTCCCAAATTGATGCAGCTGTTGAGCACCTCCATACAGCTATCATTGAAGCTCGTGATACGAACGTTCCAACGGCATTACAAATACCTCTTTTCAGTAAGCTACCTTATCGAATAAAAAGTCTTATACGATATAAAAATTATCTTCGTCGCATTGAGGCTCAATGTAACAATTTGGCACTCAAAAAACGACTTAGATCCCAAATAAATTTTACCCAATACCTAATTCATATTTTTGTTCGCCACCACAACGACGAGATCTGGGACAGTAAACTAAAAAAAGTGGATAACCCTAGTACTGACATTTTTAAAGTAACAAAACAGCTAAAATCTAAAACTGAAAGCATACCTAACCTTAAAACAGACGATGGTTTACATACCATTTGTGACGTTGAGAAATGTAATCTGCTAGCCAAAACTTTTTATAATAATATGTGCCTAACAAGGGACTGGGTTAGTCCTAGCTTTGAAAACGATGTTAGTAGCTCGATGACATTGCTAAGCAAAAGCTCAACGAGTTTGGATAGACCTACGAGCCCGCGTGAGGTGCGTTTAGTACTCCGAACACTTAAAACACGTAAATCGTGTGGTGATGACAATATACATAATGTATTGCTAAAAAATCTCTCCCTTAAAACTATAGTATATTTAACTAAGATCTTCAATGGATGTTTTCATATTGGTTATTTTCCAAATAGATGGAAACTTGCAAAAACTATTGCTATCAAAAAGCCAGGTAAAGAAGGGACTTATCCATCCAGCTACCGACCGATCAGTCTACTCCCTGGTCTGAGTAAAGTATTTGAGAAAATCATATATAAGCGGCTGTTGTCATCCTCGAGTCACTTGCTCATAGGTGAGCAATTTGGCTTTCGTGCTCAGCACTCTACTGCTCAACAATTGGCTCGAGTGTCTGAACATATAGCTCATCATCTAAACCTCCGTGAATCTACTGGGATGTTCCTATTAGATATTGAAAAAGCCTTTGACACTGTCTGGCATGAGGGCCTACTGCATAAACTCATATCAGCTAAGATTCCACTTTTCTTGATTAAGATAATTGAATCTTACCTTAGCAACCGCAAATTTCGGGTTCACATTCAAAATACGAAATCCTCATGGCAGACAGTGCCAGCTGGCGTGCCTCAGGGGTCCATACTTGGCCCATATCTCTTTTTGATTTACCTAAATGATATACCTACCCAGGTCCGTACTCACCTGGCTTGTTTTGCCGACGACACTGCCTCATACACCTCCGCTTCGGATTTGGATCTTATAATAAGTCGCTTACAATTATCCCTGGATATGTTGCATGAATACTTCACAAACTGGAAACTAAAGCTTAACGAAACCAAAACAGAGGCCATACTGTTCAGCCGTCAACGGTCGTGTCCTCAGAGGAAGCTACAAATTTTAAACCATAAAATACCGTGGTCTAGTCATGTACGTTACTTGGGAGTACTATTGGATGGGAAACTCAATTGGACAAAACAAATAGCGTATCTTAGAACCAAAGGGATACAGTCGCTTGGCTTACTTAGCCCAGTACTAAATAGAAGGAGTAACCTCAGTCCGCGTACAAAATTCCGTATTTATACTAGTTTAGTACGCCCACGCCTTACGTATGCTTGTCCTGTATGGAGTAGCACTTGTCTCACTAACCTAAATTTTCTCCAAACCATCCAAAATAAAGCATTAAAAATAGCTTATAATACGCCATTTAAAACTAATTTAATTAAATTACATAGAAAACTTAATTATCCTACATTACGTGAATTCATATTTAAATTAACGCATAAATTTTACGAATTATCTCATACACATATAAATAATTTAATTTCGACAATAGGCCGAACGAAAATATCAGATTTAAAATATATCGATAGATATGGCACTTACCGCTTGCCCCATCACCACGTTCTGTTTCCGTGCGAATGTGTATTAAAACCGGTCCAGCGAGTGCGGCAGCCAGCCTTCGGACTCGCTGCGTCTCAAACGCTCCCCCCGCTGTCGCCCTAGTACGACTGTAGGAGGGGGACGCGGGAGGTCTACTCGCGGCTTCGTTACTGGTCGTAGCTAAGCCTAACTTTGTTAACAACACCTAGTTTTTATTTATTAATTACCTTCATTGTCAGTTTTAGAACGATATTTTTACGCAAAATATTGAATTGAATACATAACATACAACTCGTTTGAATTTTAGCTACATTGTTTAATAAGTTCTTTAACCTACCGTTTGTAAACTTTTAGAGGCGCCTTGTTAGCCTGATAAAGTACCTTTCTTTTTAAATTATGTTAACAACATATTTTCTAGCTTAAGTTATGTTTGTTATCTTACTTATTTATTAATAAAGAATTTAAAAAAAAAAAAAAACTAATAAATATGACAAAAATTGCGATAAGCGGCCAGGCCTATGTCCTATGCCCTATGCCAGTCGTGGTGCAGGAGCACAAGTTTGTGGCTGTGGGTTCGATCCTCCTTCGAGGAAGTTAAATATTTATTTAAATTTATATTTTTATTTCTTCGCTCTGGTACAGATCCAAAGCGCGGCGTTGAATTTTTTTTGCCACTCAAGACGCAATGCAAATCCAAATTTCGGAGGAAAATTGAGAATGGAGTGTATTAACACGCTAGTTACTGATGTGTGCGGGATACAGCGTGAAACTGATTCAAATACTCTGAAATAGATCTTCAGAGCGATGAGGAATTGAGGACTCTATGGTCGCGGTTACAGTAAGCTGTGCCACGACGACCTCACAAAGGTGTAAAAATCTGTATTTCTTAAAAATATTATAAGACTGAGTGAACTTTAAAATATTAAGCTTAACAATATTAATAAAAAAATATAACGGAAGTAAAAAAAAAGTCAGCCAGACGCCTCTAAGCAGACCGACCGAAATATTTTTTTATTTAAAAATCACGTTTCGAAAATGGCCGCCGGCACTTTTTTGGTGTACAGATAGAAAAAAATCAAAGACTAATTATTAAATAATTTCATTATTTTTTTTTAGCTTACGATTTTGAAATATTTTTTATGATATCTCATATACATAGTGTGACTTAAAGTTTTTGATGGTTAGATGTAAATAGAGAACTTTTGGGTTAAAAGGGTTAATTCGATCTACGTTGTTTTAGAAAATACTCGTAGTAAGAAATGTCTATACTCGCCTTTGAAAGACTTCTAAGACTAAGAAAAATATTCACCAGCAATGAGTTCTCTGGTGTTGCTGCGAATTTAGAAACTATCATAGTATTTTGGAAAAAAATCAAACTTCTGAAATACATTTGAACATATTAGTTTTCATCTTTACATTTTACACGTAAGTAAGAAAGCCCTAACTTTGTTTTCCACTGATTGTTCATTTCATAGACATTTTCATGTCTCGTCTGCATTGTATTTAACTAGGAAAGGCTTGTTTTTCAAAGACGAAATATCTATCTATCTAATTTAGCTATCGTGATCAGAAATTGAGATTTCCTATTTTACGTAAAATACTTGGTAATGTTTTTTCTGCTATCCCTACAGTCCAGTATAGCAGTGTTGTTACCAAATTTCCTCAGTCACGATTATAATAATTTTCAAAATTTGTAATAACAGTATTGCTACTGTTTCACCATAAATAATAATTTTTCGCCTCTTTAAAAATCACTTTCATTTCATATAATGAATTCTTTATTCACCTCTTACAGTTGGCGAGAGTACGTCGAGAGTAAGTAAAGAGATAAAGGTGAAAAGTCACTATGTAATAAAATCTAAGAAACTGCATTTGATCCACTTGGTATGGAACAGCCAACTGGTCTGAAGATGTTGCCAGGATCTGAAAAGTAGAACTCTTTAGAGGATGCTAGGAAACCACTCGCTGATATACAGCCCTATGTGCTTGATTTCCGCCATTTTACTGCCAAATTAATTTGTTTTATCTAAGAGAGAAAGTGAAAATAATTTATTCCTCGATTTATACCCACAACCATCGGGTTTTGGCCTACTCAAAATGCTGAAAAGAAAGCAGAAGACTATGAAGAAAATGTGAAATCTTCTAAGCTATTATACAATATACATTATGCTATTATTCAAGTTGAAAGCATCTAAATATTTTTAATAAAAAAGAAATAAAATTTAACAGAGATTATTAGGTGTCGATAAATTTATAATTGGCGGTTTTGAACCGGTACTTATCGTGGTAATCGATCAGAATGCATCAAAATCGGGACGGGCTTCCGAAAGTTAGACTAGTGGTGTTATTTGGCTTTAGTCGAACGATATCAGGTAATTTATTTATTATTGTAATTAAAAATATTTTAGTTTTTTCAGGTTTTTATTTTAATTAATTAATAATATTAATAAATAAAACATAGATGGTGAAATTAAAAGTAAAAACAGGTGTTTCTTTAACTTGACGTTGAATCCTGCATATAGTAGAATACGTGGGGGGAACCTAGTGTCAAAATATTCCGTTCCCCACTTTCTGCTCCGCTTATTACCGTCTTGTTACCAGAGCAGGGAAAGAAAAAACTCAATCCCCCTAATAGGAATCGAACCTACAACGGTCACATTTTACAATCATTAATAAGTAGCTCAATTTGCCACTTTTTGCTTTCTTACTAGTATGACAAACACGTAGATAGATTAAAAAAGTTAAAATATTATATAAGTAGGTTATGAACCCACGATTGCATTTATATGAACTAAAAAGAAATTGCTAAAATTCTATAAAACATAGAACAAGTACACTATATTTAATATAAAATAGAATTTTCCATGAAAATAACTTATTGTAACTTATGACATTTTATATTGGAAACAACTTACGGTTAAAGATGGGGAATAAATCATTATTTAAAAAATAAGTCACTATTTTCACTTTGCTATATTCTGAATTAAGCCCTATAGCACTAAAAATAAAATTCAAATTCGATCGTATAAAATTTTTATCATTCCTATCATTCAAAAGAATAAAAGACGAAACGTTATAAGTCAAGAAATTACATTTCTTGATCTTTATTTCTTAGACTTAAGGCATATTTCGATAGTTCCTTTATTATTATTCCCAAAGCTGTCTACGAGGTGTAGGTTCGATCCCCGCCTGAGGCGTTTTATATATGAATTATCGAAGGGTGCATGTTCAGTGTTTTTTGCTGCATTTTTTTCACTTTTATAGGCAATAGAGCTAGACCGTTGGGTCGTAAAGTTGTTTTTACTTTTTAAAAGGGAAAACGATGAATAATATAATATGTATATAAATGTCAGAATCTAGATTCTATTTAGATAAAATATTACATGGTAATAAGTTTTTTTCTTTAATTTTCTTAAGATTTTTTTCTACTTTAATTGGTCAAGGGAGAGTAACGAAGCTACGTTGTATTGACTGAGGACACATTCTTTTTTTAGCTTTTCGATGTATCCCGCACATAGTGGGGTAGGCAGAGAGAAAATGGAACCCCGGTATATATTACAAATCCCACTTCTGTTCACTACTAAAAATAAAGTTTTAATATATACAAAAAAAAAAAAAAAAGTTGGAATATATAAAAAAAGTTTTATATATTCCCATATTTCCTCCAATTTTTCCCGCTACTGTATTAATTTCAAGAAATGCTCTCTCCTCCACACTCCATAGCCTACCTGTGCACCAAATTTAACTTTCTAAATCCACTTATTCACGCACTACAGTAATTTTGGGTTTTTCACCCATTTTCCACTTAATCTTTGAAACATTGTTAAACATGCGCATAAAACCGCTTAATAAACAATGTTCCAAAATGGTAAGGATATAAGAATAATATAAACATAATCGTTTCTCTTTCACTTTCTGTGCGTATGACTGTAATCAGACAGTCACAAGTTCGATTCAAACTTGGGGGAATGAAAAATTTTATATCTTTTCCTCTTTAACTTTGCTTTTTTTGATATTAAGAACTCAAAGGAAAGGCCTTTTATTAATAATTGTGAAATTACATAATTGGTAACTTGATATTTGAAAAGCTAAACTTTGAACTTTGTCACAAAGAAACATATTCACAACTTTTAAATTTTTATGACATTTTAGATTTATTTTTCTTAAAGACAAAATATAATAAATCTTGCTGGCAGCCTATACTCTTAATGGATAGGCCTGCGCAGTAGTATAGTGTTTGATTGTAACCAGAAAATCATAGATTCAATTCCTATTCATTGCTCTGGTAACAAGACAAACGCCGCACGGCGTTGAGTTCCGCCAAACAACACGCAATGTTTATAACATTAGGCGGTACGTGGGTAACAAGTCTTAATGAGAAACAAGTACATAAATTATATATTACAGAAATATATATTATAGTCAAAGATATAATTACATACGAGTATATGACAGAATGAGGTAGTTTTAACTTTATATTCCATACAGATTAAGATTTCTACCTTTTCTGTTAACTCGCCAACAAAAAGAAGGACTTGAAAAATCAAAATACACGTAGGTTAACATTTTGAAAATGGTGGCCGGTCTTTTATTATGGCGGCATTAGAAAAATCAAACATACTAAATGTAACGTTACCGAGTTATTAAATATTCAACAAATGAACTCACGATATATCATTATAATATATTTCAGGCCAAAAGCGAAAGAGTGGGTTACTATACAGTAAACTTCTGGAATTTTTGTTATACATGGTGCTCTAGATTGTAATTTGTTGCAATAAGTAAGATCTTTGATCGTGAACGTATTAAATATACGCGATTAATTCGGTTTAAGAGTTTTATTTAAAAATATTTAAGTTTGTTTTGTTAATGCAATAGCATACTATTACTAGACCTTAGCAGTAGGTCTCAGCAGTGGTTATAATATTAGTCTAATATCAACAATAGTTATATTAATAAAAAACTTGTCAACTTTTATAAAGTGTAGTTCCCGTTGACTTCCAATCCTGAAATTGGTACAGAAGCCTTAGTAGACGAGTCCGACTCATACAAACGTTTTTTTGATGCTGAAAATGCTTCGATTTCTATTTGGATTAATAAATATTTTCATTTTCATTTTCTCGCGAGAGTAATGGTGAAACTCAACGTCAGGTTATGTTTACTAGAGCGTAGAAATGAAATTAATTTAAATATCATTGTTCAGAGTGAGAATTCAATCCACCATATTTACAAGTAAATGTCCCATAGTGACTCTACAGCCTCAATCCTCTGGATTATTAATATATTTTTTATAATTCACAGCTTAAATAAAATAAGAATCATAAAGATTCTTCATAATTGACGAAAACAGAACATTCTGTATAAGCAGTTTTCGCCTAAGGCCGTCGTATCATACTGTATAATTACAAGACCTTTCGGGGAACAGCAGCCTTTGTTTGCTACCGTGATTAGATGCTGGAGAGATAACAGGGAGAAAAAAATATAGTGATATACGTGTATCCTGACTTTGGTCGTGTTTTGAAGGAAATTTTTGATTTAGTGTCTTTATAGCGTTTGTATAGAAGATTTGGTGGAACTTAACATCGAGTTTAAATTTGATTTCTTTTGTTTTTGAAATATTTTGGACCGTCCTCAGTGCTCATCCTATAATTTACAGTAACAAAAACATTTGAGATGAAAAATAAAAAAAAATACTTGAAAACAAAGGCTCTGCTTCCAGGCTCTCCTTGAAAAATATCTCCAGATAAGACTAGACTAGAGATATCCCAAGCCAAAGAAAGATATAAAAATCATTCCTCTGAGTGAAAATAAAAGTATTAAACATATGACCACTGAATGTACCGCTGCACCACGATGAAAGCCTACATTACAAGCTTAGTAAAAAATATCCTTCAAAGTATAGATACTAACCACGAGTATAGGCCTGCGTAACTTAACCCTACCACATCTAATAATCACTTTTTTATATTTAATATTGTTTAAGCTAAAGGTGTTACAAAGTAAATTATATTTTATAATAGAAAATTATTGTTTATAGTACACTATTTGAGCTTAATAGAGTCGACGACCGTGTCGATAGTAAAAACATTGATTGGTTGGCAGGTGGTGCGTTATATAGGGGGAAAGGTATGGAAAAACTTGAAAAGTGGTGTTTTTTGTGTTCTTTGGCTTCACGCTGTATCCCGCATACATCAGGGTAGTAATCGGGAACCTGGTGTAAGACTTTCCGTTCCTCACTTTCCGCTGAACTTTTTGAGGCATTGCGTGTTGAGTGGCGGAACTCAATTTGGTTAGTAAAATAACAAATTATATACATAAATTAAATTACTATACTCCAAGCCGGCTGATCACCGAGGAGGATTACGACCACTACCTTCCAAAGGAGATGCATCAGCCAGCTCCACATATTGGAAGAGGCTTTTACCTGAAGGGGCTTCCTAATTAACACAATTTAGAAATATTATTTTTATTAAAATAGAATAGAATAGAATAGTAAAATTTAATAGAAGTTAGTTTATTTCATAAATAAAAAAAAAAAAAACTGCAAAATTCACTGTAAAAATTTTGTTATACATTGGGAAATAAAAGGCTTTTTTATTTTATTTTATTTATACATATATTATTATTAGTCTAACCTATTGCAGGTAGGCCGGGATAATAGTGTGTAAAAATTAACCTAACTCATTCAGTTGCGTGGAAATCGAACCCACAATCGTCGCCTTTACAGACAAACGTTGTATCGCTGCGCTACGACGGCCTGGAAAACAAATAACATATTATATTTTAATTTACTATATTATTTATATTAACATTTATATTATCTATGTAAACATGGCGTCCGACCACACCTTACGGGGTCGGGGTGGACTGTAAGTAATGTAGGGGGAGGTATTATTAATTTGTTATATGCTAAGTGTTCCTTTTTGGGGGTATTACTGCTTATAGTTGTATATAATAATATGTTAATGTAGCCTTAGTTAAAGGTACAAGCGTGCGACTGTAAACGCAAGGGCTGTGGGTTCGATTCCCTCTTGAGGAAATGAATTATTTAATATTTTCATTTCCTCGCTCTGGTAACGACGTAAAGCATTTTTGAGTCGTGCCCCTAAATATGCAATGCCTCCAGAATTCGGGAGAAAGTGGGGAATGGAAGTGGTTCCATTAAGAAATGGAAACGGAGTGTCTTAACACTATATTTCCCTCTGCCTGAAAACTAAAATAAAAAAGTCATTTTATTACCATTTTTTTCTAAAAATCATAATCCAAACTTTTCATTGACACTAGTCTCTAGTATCCATTTAAATTATTTAAGGACAAATTAAAGAAACTTACCAATGCCGTGACATTACCTTATGAATAATAAACCCGTAATGTTTTAGTGTAATGACAGACAGACAGACTTTATTATACGTGTTCAAGTTATTATTTCTTATATAAATTGATTAGGAATATTCAATTTAAATATATTTTTTGATATATATAGTAGCATTTGAGAAATTGTGTTCAGTTATGATTTATTAAGACACAATAGTTGTGGAGTTCGATTCCCACTAGAAGAAATAAATTCATTTCAATATCCTCCACTGTTTAAGCAGCGCCCAATATCAGCATATTGGGCGTCAATG
Organism: Heliconius numata; assembly: GCA_016802625.1. Classification (NCBI taxonomy): domain Eukaryota; kingdom Metazoa; phylum Arthropoda; class Insecta; order Lepidoptera; family Nymphalidae; genus Heliconius; species Heliconius numata. The sequence goes on along the minus strand of JAEBDU010009117.1, from coordinate 9,139 downwards.
TTCTGGAAAGTAAGCCAAGTTGATTTCAAAGAAACTCGAAGTCATCGTATAGGGCAGATTCGGCCTCATATCGAGTACTGTTTTCATTTCTGGACTGATACACCCCAATATCAGCTTGAACCATTTGATCGCATACAACGTAGAGCTCGCTACTATTTTTTATTATGGATAGAAAAGTTATTTAAGCTTGGTTTGAATTTACCAAAGAACTAAAGAGGAAAAGATTTAGAGTTATTTTATACGCGTTAAAAATAGAAACGAGATGTATAGCAGCGAAATCTTTCTATAATCTACTTTTAACAACCGATTTGATGATAGTGTTTATATTTGACAAAAAAAAATTGGAAAAAAATCGTAAGCGTTAAATAAAAGTATGTGAAGGGCCTTAATGTATACAATTTGGTTATAATAGTACTTACATTATATATTTTTTATCCCGCTTTCAGCAGGATAGACAGAGGAAGACACTCCGTTCTCTTCGAACTGATCAATTTTCGAAACATTGTGTGTTCTTGTTAGAGCGAAGAAATGAAGTTGTCGTTTCCCCGAATGGAATTGGAACTCACCATCGTATCTTGCACTCGAAATTCAGGTAAGTTACAAATTCACCTTTATAAGACACGAAATTCATTCTTTCACATACCTTGTTTTTATTTTTCAGTTTCCCGCTGTATCCCGCATATAGTAGAGGAGGCAGAGGAATCTTAGTGTTAAGACATTCCGTTCCCGAATTTCCGCGATACTTTCAATATACTGTGTGTTAAGTAACCGAGCTCAACGCTGCCCTTTGTCTTATTATATTCGGAGCATTTAAGTAGATATTAAATAATTCATTTTTTCAAGCGGGAATCGAACCAGCTTTCGTCATACTTACTTTCCAAACCTCATCCTCTAAACTTATAATTAATGCATTCTATAGAGGTATAGTTCAAGCAAGCAAAACCACGAGCGAAATACTACTTTAACTTTAAACTATAACTTCAACTACTCACCAACAGATGGCGCCACTAGTACGTTTTTTCCTCTTCCCTCTTAACAATTCTAATTGCATTTAACTGCTTTTAAATTGTCTTATGCGAATATTTCAGCGGTCAATAAGTTTTTGTATGGACACAATGCGGCAGAAATGCAATTATATTAAGTTATTACTGTTTTAACTTTGGCCCGCGACTTTGTTTCACTTTTTAGTCGTTCTTTTTAGTTGGTAAATTTAGTTAATTAAAGGACTGTATTATATCAATAATATATTTTTTTAAATTTCAGAATTGAACCGATGACCTTTGGATGCAGTATATTTTTCTTAAATGAATATTTAAGAAAAATAGTACAACTTTTTTCAATAATTATTTTGGTTTATTATTAAACTGTAAAATTATACCGATATTAATAAAATGTATACATTAATTAGAATTTGACTTACGTTATATCCTATAATTAATTGATCATATAATAATTAAGAAGCAAAAAAAAGAAAGTTTACTTTTTTTTATTGATTTACATGAATATCTCGAATTCGGGACAAAAATGCTATCACGCTGTATCTGGGATACAGAGTGAAGCTAAAAAAATATAAAATTGAAAAAAAATACCAGTAGTTCTTTTATTTAATATTTTATTTTATTTTACTATAACTAATATTAATAAAACAATTGATAAGAAATTGAACAATTTATGTAATAGCTACAATAATAAATAATATTATATATTAAAAAACCAACTTCACGCTGTATCTCGCACACAGCAGAGTAGGCAGAGGGAACATAGTGTTAAGACACTCCGTTCCCCACTTTCTGCCGAATTCTGAAGGCATTGCATGTTGAGTGGCGGAATCCAGGTCGCGCTTTTTGCCTCGATACCAGAGCGAAGAAATGGAAATATAAACATAAATAAATATTTCGTTTCCTCGAGTGGGGATCGAACCCACAATCATCGCGTTACAGTCACACTCTTGTGTTCCTGTGCCACGACGGTTATATAATATTTAAATTATAATATAAATAAACGATTAAGAAAAAAGTAAATATACGTATATAAACATTTTCAAGAATAGAATAGGAAGCAGCTTATACAAATGTCATCATTTCATAATAAAAAATCTCTATTGTTACTATATTATAATTTTATTTATCTTATTTGGAATTGAACCCACAGCTATCATTATAAAAAATTATAATAAAATAAAACAAACATACATACAACTTTTCCCATATTCAATATATAAAATATAAAATGGCGATAAATATCAATGAGGATACAAAGTAGACGATTAAAAGGATAATTAATTTTTTCTAAGGATATAAAAGGTTATTGTGACAGTTGCAGTCTTAATAAACTAGCCGGGCGTGTTGAATTAAAATAGTAATGTAATACAACATTTTTAGTGGATATTTAGCAATTATTTCATTATAAAGATAGCAATTGTGGGTTCGATTCCCAATCGAGGACATAAAATATTTTTCCTTAGCTCTGGTGCCGATTCAAGAGCAATGTCTCCAGAATTCGGCGGTATGGGAACGGAGTGTCTTAACACCAGGTTTTCTCTGCTACCCTGCTATGTGCAGGATACAGCGTGATAATGACAAAAATAAAAATAAATAAATAAAGATGCTTAAGAGTGATTAAAAGGTAGGTTTGATGTGAGTTAAATTTATTTGGGTATAAAGAGGATTTTAATGAGGCCATCATAGCGCAGCGGCGGAATAAATTTTTAATTCCTTGCTTTGGAAGCGGAAAATGTGGGACGGAGTATCATGACACTAGATTCCTTACAATATGCGGGATACAGGGTTAAGCGAAAAATATATAAGGTTATTACAGTGTGTGTTAGTTTACCGTTTGTTGTAATGTCTTTAAATAGGCGAAAAGTGGAAAAAGGAATGTTTTATCACTAAATTTATTGACTTAAAGTATGTTTTTCTTTGCCTAGAAAACTTGGTACCTACGTGAGAAAAATGAGTGAAAATCTTCTACTGTGTAAGGCCGTATGAATATTTCACCGGTTGGAAAAAGGTTCTTTAACCATTTACACTCAAATACTTTTCAATTACATATATTCTAGTTCCATACTAATAATCTAGGAACTTTACGTTTTAGTCGGGAACGCTGAGGGAACCTAATATTAAGTTAAGACACTCCGATATCCACACACCGTTCATCTTTACAGACCTTTTGCGTCTTCAGTGGCGGAATGCCACAATTTGTCCGTCTAAGTAAGAGAATATAATCAGTCCCTTGAGTGGGCATCGAATCCACAACCATCGCGTTCACAGAGACGCTCTCCCACTGCGCCACTACGGCCTCAATAGATAGTCAATATTATTAGATATATAGTAACATTATCTTTATAAAATATAAATCGAAGTTTAATAGAATCTAGTGTTATGTTGCAGGCTTTTTTGTTCCAGAGCACAGGAACAGCGGCGAGTCGCTTTGATGTCACAGATCAGGTGTGGTCCAGATGCTGCGTTCATCTGAAAATATATATTTTCCTAATTAGTTGTTTTATGGTTGTTAAGATTAATTCGTTCGCATAAACGTTAATATCCATACCATCCGATATAACAAGTTTATATTGTCGTACTTAATAGTATGGGTTTTTAAAAAAAAAATAACGAAATTTTCTTTCACCCAAATTTGAGCCATCATGGTTGGCACCACACTTTGGGTTGTTCATCAGATTAATTAATATAAACATTAGGTTACCAGTAAAATCCAACTTCACCTTAAATTTAAATACAAAATCATCTTTGACAGTATAATATTTAATACAATTTAATGTAACAAATCAATTACCTCCAAAAGACTACCACCATATAACCACAAACCTATACACAAATATGCATATCTATCTAAACTTATCTTTGTCACCAAGTCGCTCACCGTACAAGTCTGTCTCAAGCGCTCTGCCTCTCTCTAACAAACGCACCGCGGTTTTTGCACTTGATTCCAAGACTAACTCAACGTTCATTATCACTTGGTTATTTTATACAGGAAAAATTTAGTGTTGAAACACTCCCTTTTTTAAAACCTTTCCCTTAAAACGATTTTATTGGCTTTGTTTTTAAGACTATTTGTAACAGAAATTTTGAACTTTTGGTTAATTTGAAATTTTGCTTGCTTATCAGGGACCGATGACGATGCAATAGAATGAAAAAAAACCTGTCAAATCTGTGAATGACGATTTGTTTATTTTCAAGACATTGCAATGCTGTATCCCTGCGAAGCTAAAAAATATACATACATACTTAAAGAATAGATAAAATGCTATATCATACACCTTTAATTCTTCAAAAAATATAACGATATAAAACTTAATTCAGTATGAGCGAAAATTTAAAACCGAAATACTAATTTTATTTTATTTAAACGAAGTGACAATGACCGCCAAATTAGTCTCGGAATCAACAGCAAAAACCGCGGTGAGTTCGTTAGAAGGAGATTCCATGGGTAGAAGGTGGAAAATGTCACTTATGTACCCACTGTAGGAATATCATAGGTTCAATGTAATAAATGATGTGCACCTGTGACTCTAGTCTTGAAGATCTGGAGAAGCCGCGGATTCGGCCTAGCGGCACAAAGTCTGTATGTAAACGCGACGGTTCTTCGTTCGATTTTCATCTGGAGGAATTGGTAACTATTTAATTTCCGCTCTGATAAGCATGGTGTTGAATTCCGCCACTCAACACACAATATTTCAAAATGAAGAAAGCGAAGAATGAAAGTGTTTTTATACTTTTCTTTTCCCTACCTATACTGCAATAAACGAAATACAGAGTGAAGCTAACAATAATTTCATGATTTCTTTATAGAAAAGGCAGTCAATTTCCTAATGTCTATACAAAAAAGCAACTAATGACAACTACTGTACAAAATCAAAACAGTCCTCAAAATAACAATAGAATTGTCCATCTATTCACACTTAGTACGGGGTTCACATCCGTCCGAACGGAATAATCCCGCCACGCGACCCTAATGGGGGGTAATGTTAGCATAAAAGACAATTAGGATCTTATTCGGGAATAAAAAAGGGTATTGTGTGTTGAATAATGAATTGTAACCAATATAGTGTAAAAAGTAGCACGTTAATTTTTATAGCAAATGGAACCTGGGAACCTAATGTTAAAACTTTCCGTTCCATAGTTTTCGTTTGAGTGTTGAATGACGGAGTCCAACGCCGGAATTTCTCTAATAGAGCAGGGATATGGAAATTATTAAAATTATAGTGATTCTGCGAACAACTGAAAATATGAAATATTTCATTTCCTCGAATGGGAGTCAAACCCACAACCCGTTGCGTTTACAGTCACACGCTTATGTTCCTGCGTCACGACTATAGTGGGGAGGGGAGAGTCTTAATACTCCACTTCTTGTATTTATCCTGCTGCGGGATCAGCATGAAGCTGAAAACAAAAAGAGTGATAATGCAACCCATTACCGTCAAGTTCACAGATAAACGGCCTGAAGTAGGTACTATAGCTATATCCATAGTATTCAAAGCTGCTACCTCGGTTACTTAATACCACTGTACTATTACGTATATAATGAGTGAATCTCCATACAATTAGCGGCACACGTCACTCTCATTTGCTCTGCGGGGGTCAATTCGTTGAGTCATTTTTGAAACATTTTTGTAAGGGCGCCTATACTTTTTGATGGTTGACACGAATTTAAGAATTTTGAATGTGGTAGTTATTTATTTAAGCTATATAGTATTTGGTTTATGTAATTATAAGCTAAAATTTTAACGTAGATATTTGTACTTTTTTAAATATTACAGGAGGTAATCGCGCGAGACAGAATGTAAAAGAAGGAATTAATTAAAATATGCTTAAATTTAACTTTTTATTATTTAAAAAAAAACCAACTAGCACTACCGTCAACTTGTCTACTTAATTAAAATATATATAAATATCTTTATAGGTATATATTTTATTTAAAAAATAATATTACAATAACACTCCGTTAAAAATTAACAAAATAACACTTATTTTAGCAAATTCAATTATTAGTATTATATATACAAAACTGAACAAATATAAATACCTTCTCCATAAAACAGGAGACTAATAAGATTTGGTACATATCACTGCATCTCGTGGGACATCAGCGTCGTTATAATCCTCCCTAATACAATACGTCTGTCGTAGTTCAGTATTCATTAGGGTTTTATTGATATTGTAATACCATTTGATTTGGTTACTGTTCTAATGTGAATGAAAATGGTAGAATTGGAGGTAAAAAACGTAGTGTTATTATACTCCATTTTTTCTTAAATTTAGGTTTTTTTCTATGATCGATTGTTTACTTTATTTGTCTACTTCTTAATTTATATTCTACTTCTTAAGAAAATAAAATTTGTTCAATAAATATACCTATTTTTATTAATATTTTTCATTCTTACCACAGTCAGTGGTTTTTTACATTTTACAATTTACAACCTTCCTCGATATATAGACTATCTAACACCAGAATAATTATTCAATATCAACCAGTAGTTTCTAAGATTAGCACGTTCATCCAAAGAAACTTTCAGCCTTATGATGGTTCAAAATTGAGATGCGCTAAATTGAGATGCGCAGCGCTGAGTTCCGCCAGTTAACAAGCAATGCCTCGAAATATCCGCAAAATCTGAGGAATCTAGTATCTTAACACTAGGTTCCCTCTGCCTACCCTATATGCGGGATACAGCGTGAAATTTTAAAAAAATGTAAAAAACACCAGTTAGGTCAAAAGCAACACTTTTTTACTTATCACATACTACTACCTACTTCCTTAAACTTGTTCCTTTACATCATCACAGTTCACAACCAACAGTTCCTAGCCGATACCAACACACAACACACAACAGACAACAGTACCTATATTATTATCAAAAACAAAAATATCAAAAAAGGTCGCCGACTAATATTCGTAGATACGAACGAGGCTAAGTGGATTTTTTGCCGATTTTCAAAATTTTAAATGACACCCAGTAACGGCCGACGACGTTAAATTGCTCTCGCGATATATAATTTAAGACTATATAATTCTTTCTGTCTTTTTTTGTGTGTTTGTTTGTGTGTAATTATGTTTTGGACGGTCGGATCTTTCCGGTGCACCTTTTTTTCTAATTTCCCCGTTGATTTCTGATCGGCAAACGCACGCGAGGGTTAGGTCGTTTTAAATTTATGTCGTTGTCGTCTTAAGCGCGGCGTTGAGTTCTGTCTTTTGATCGGAAACTGGGTGGAAAGAAACTGAAATGCGTTAATGGTAACAGAGTGTCTTAATACTAGGCTCCCAAAGGCCTAGGCCTGCTGTGTTCGATACAGATGAAGCTTAAAAAAATTGACTTTATGTCTTTGCTTTATGGTGATCAAGATAAAGAGAAAGTAATATTAAACCTGTACTCGTATTCATAGATTATTATTATTATGTTTGTCATTAAGATATTATCCTGCATATATGACGTGGTAGGTAGAGGGAACCTACTCCTAACTTCCCTCGAATTTTCGAGAGATTGCGCGTTGAAAATTATCAATCTTCATCATTTTACTCCGCTTCTTGTTTTGTGATCCGATGAGAATACAATATTTTTAGAGTATGACCTTGGTGTTTTCACCAGACGTCGAACTTTTATAAAACTTTTAATTTTTATTAATTTAAGAAATGTTTATTTAGTTTAACAACGTTTATTTAGAAAACTAATAAATAAACTAAAGTTCTCATAAAATATTACCTTTTCTCTATTCTAAATGTACGAATACGAAAGGCTTATCACTGTATTTTTTCCACCTATTCCTCTATAAGTATGTAATAACTACCGAGGCCGTTGTGGCGCAGGAATAAGCGGGTGACTGTAACGCGGCTGTTGTGAATTCGATTCCTACTCTGAGCAATTTATTAATATTATCATTGCTTCCCTTTGGCAAAAATGTCAAAGCATGGCGTTAAGTTCCGCCACTCAACCCGTTAGCGGAAAGTAGAGTACGGAGTATCCTAACACTCTCTGTATCTACCCTGTGAAATACGGGATACAGCGTGAAACCAAAGTGAAACTCTATATATAGTACTTAAATATAACAAAAAAATCAATAAACAAACAGACACACTCAAAAAAATTTTCCCCATCCGCACCCCCGCAGCAAGACCATCGATGGAAAGCAAATGAAAAGAATGAAATTGCTCGAGAACACTCGGGCGACACTCGAAACAGTTTCGAGTGCTTTCTAAAGGGTGCTTTGTTTCTACGCATTATTACGAAATTTCCACTGCGTTACCGTCGTACTACTACTGCGGTCACAAGTTAATTATGCCATCTGTCTCGGTTTCTTTTTTGTTTTATTTCTATTATTCATTGTCTGTATAAGCTGTGCTGGGTAGTGGGTTCGATTCTGTTTGGTACAAGCGTGTTTGTAAACCTGATAGGTTGTGGGTTCAATTTTTATTTGAGGAAAGGCATTGTTTTAATATCTATCTGGTAATGAGATAAAGCGCGGCGTTGGATTCTGCTATTTAACACACAATGCCTCTAGAATCTCTAGGCGGAAAGTGGGGAACAGAAATGTCTATTTTCGTTGTGCGGGATAGAACATGAAGTTAAATTTTTTTTTAGGTTAACGGCTTTTCCAGCATATTCGGGAACGCGAACCTAGTCATAACTACTAAAGATTAACCATTCTTTAGTTTCTGCCGAAAAACTGCGTTTTGAATGGTCGCACTTTGTCTCAAGGCAGCGAAGAAATGAAAACAATTTAAATTTTTCTTAATTTTTTTTAGATCCACGCCGTACCTACATACTACATATACCTATATTAAGGCCCTCATAGCGCAATTGTAGTGTCTGACAGTAAACGCGTCGGTTGTGCATTCGATACCCAGGAAAAAATAATTATTTCTCTCTATCGCTTTGGTAACACGACAAAACGCGGTGTTGGCATCCGCCGCTCAACAAACGCAATGTCTGGAAAATTTGGCGGTAAATGGAGAACACATAGTCTTAGGTTCCCTCTGCCTACAATATCAATTGCGGAATATAACGTGAAGCAACCTAATTTATATATAAAATATTTAAAAAAAAACTAATTCATGTTGAATCCACTTCGTTAGTATTTTAAACTTGGATTAAAATCAACTTCATTAGTGACACCAATATACAGATTAT
>JAEBDU010009111.1:0-12252 GCA_016802625.1 Heliconius numata | reverse complement strand
AGTGGTAATAGTACGTTGAAATGTGATCTGGGTAATCCTCTCGCTAGTGGACAAAATGTAAGTGTTTCTATATATATATTTTAATTCACACTCTATACAGCACGTAGCAGGGTAGGCAGAGGGAACCTGGGAACCTAGTGTTAAGACACTATTTATTTTCCACCAAATTCCTGAGGCATTGCATGTTAACTGGCGGATCTCAATGTCGCGCTTTGCCTACTTATCATAGCAAGGAAATGAAACAATTAAATATTTTATTCCCCTGAGTGGGAATCGCAGCCATACCGTCGCATCTACAGTACAGTACAGCTTGTGCCCCTGTGGCATGACGGGCTCAAAATTTCTTCTAAGGTTATATGTTATTGAATAAAAAGTAATAAATGAATATGATTTTTTGAATAGTTAATATTTATTAAGTTTCCCCAATAACATAATCCGATAATGATATTATTTTCGTTTCCATTTCCAATGATTCCATTCTGATAGCTACGCAATACTTCGAAAATAAAACAGAAAGCGAAAATCTAATCCTGCTATCCTGGATGATTAAAAAATATATAGAAACTTGTGTTTGCAAAAATATGGCTATAGCTAAATAAACCTTTTGAATTTTATTGATTTCATTCCAGTAAAAAACAAATTTATTATTACTTTTCCGTTTAAGGTAAACTTCAGAGTAATCGTCGAAGTCGACGCACGTGTTACCACTCTTGATTTTGACATGGAGGTCAACTCGACTAATCCTGAGGAAGGAACACAGTTTGACAATGTTAGGCACTTGGGAATTGGTGTTGTGGTGAAAGCAATACTATCGACTATCGGGTGAGAGATTTATGTATTTCGAACGTGATTGGTTTATTTGCAGCTTGCATGTTATTTTGGTCTTATTTATCAATGAAAAATCAATAATTCTTAGATCATAGCTTTGGAAAGTATAAGTAGAAAAATCATATTGATATACAAACAATAATAGTAAATTTGAAAAATAATAATATTGTAACTGTAAGGGGTTATATATGTGTAGATTGCTATAATTTACCTAACAACACATTTTTTTTTGTGTAAATGTCTTGGAAATTTCTATTTCTGGAAAATATTTAAAATTACAAATCATCTTTACAGTACATCCGACCCACCAGAACTCCACTACAACGCATCGCTCTATGAATCTCAAAACCTGAAAGACGACACTAAACTCGGGCCTCAAGTGATTCACAAATACAATATCAAGAACGAGGGACCGTTCACTGTTGAAGAAGCTGAAATATACATCATGTGGCCGTATCAGACTCTTACCGGTAAGAATATCACAAATGAAAAAACACCCCACATAGGCAGAGGGAACCTAGTGATAAAACACTCCGTTCTCCACTTTCCACCGATTTTGTATTACAAATTAGATTAACGAATATGAAAATAAAAATATATGTATCATATTTATATTATTATAAAGAGTAATGGTCGTCGCAGCGCAGTGAATTAAAATTTTGTCATTATAATAATATCATTTTCGTTTCAGGTGAAAACTTCATGTACATGCTGGTTCAACCGCAGTGGCTCGGCGACATGGTGTGCGACGTCGCGCGTCACGTCAACCCCGAGAACCTCTTCGTGCAGAACCCTTACGCCTTTTTACTTTCCAAGGAGAAGGAAGGTTAGCTTATTTATTATTAATATTTTAATAATTAGAATAAATAATAATAAGCCCTAGTCTAGCCCGACTGCGGCGAAGGCCGAAATGAGGGTTATGTTTTTAGCAAGTATGTATGTATGTCCGTTGCTTTGTTCTTTTGTAATTGTTAGACCAGTAAACTAATTTTAAAAATGATACATTGATGGATTTTTCTTGATGGTGCGAGTACTATTGAATATATTAATTCAGCTTATGCAGTAGGGTTTTTTGTTTTGTTTACAATAGATTTGTTTTCTTTCCACGACTATTTAAAAATATGCACTATACGTGCTAACAATAAGTTATTAAAATTAATTTAATTATTAATTTTCAGCTTTGAAGGGCAGCGAACTTTACACTTCATCTCAAGTAGGTGTAGCTGGAGGATATTACGGCCAACGTAAGTTCTGTTAAGATATGTAAAAATATTATACTTAATTTAATATATAATACTAACTTTAGATTAATATTGCAGAATTTTGGGATGAATCTAATAATGGGCAAGCCAATGTTCAATCTGGTGGCCAAGTTAGTGGTAGCCAATATGGTCAAGCTAGTTATGGATCTGGGCAAGCTAGTGGCGGACAGTTTGGCAGCAGCCAAGAAAGTAAGAAAGAATTTAGCACTAGTTTCGCAAGCGGTGGGCAAGGAAGTGGTCAATTTAGCACAAGCCAAACTCATTATTCTGGTGGCCAATATGGTACAAGCCAATCAAGCGGAGGACAACTATCAAGTGGACAGTATGGAACACATGTTGGTGGAGGCAGTTATGGTGGCCAAGTTGCTGGTGGTCAAGTTTCTGGGGGCCACGTTTCTGGCGGTCAATATGGTACAGGACAAATTAATAGCGGCCAAGGAACGTACACCTATAACCGGACTTGGTCAAGCAGTGGTGAAGGATTAACAGCTGAAGAACAAGAAGCTATCAGAAAAAACTTGGCGGCGATGGCGGCGTCGAACCAAGGTAGCAACCGTGGTTTTAATCAAGCCTCCTCCCAAGGAGGCCATGTCACGTTTACTCAGAGTGGAAGCGGAAGTCAAAGTGGATATGGGCAAAATGGATATAGCCAAGGCGGCTATCAAGGACAAGGTCACTCTCAAGGTCAAGGTTATCAAAGCCAAGGTCAAAATTATGGAGGTCAAACTGTATATGTGCAAGGTGGTGTGGGTGGTTTTGAAGGAAATCAAGATGGCCGTATCGTACGAGTGAAGAATAGGACGATTGTATACGATTCGAATCATAATATAATATCACAAAGTGAAACCAGTACTGAATATGGCTCTCTTGGACACGAAGGTGAAGCTGGCAGCTCATTTAATGCGTAAGTATCTGTTTTTATTATTATCTGTTTTAAATTAATTCGTGTTTTATGAAATAATATTTGATTATACATCGAAGAATATATTTTATTTTTTTACGTGTTACTCACACACTAAGAGAAGATGAGATGTGGTTTCAAGTCCTGCTAGATTAGATTGTTTATAATTTTTGAAAAAGTCAATAAAAATAATTATATATTTTTTATTTCCAGCTTCGTTAATAAACAAAGCGGTGGTGGTGTCCAACAAAGCTACGGTTCAGGTTCCAGTTCCTCAGGCCAAGGATTTATTCACGGCTCTTGGGGTACTACAGAAACTGTCAATCCTGATATAATGAACGCTGGTTCTATAACATTTAGAGGTGGTCCGAGTGTGACTGTTGTAGGAGATGAAGAAGAAGATAAATTAGAAGGATTTGGCGTTTATGCTGCACAGAATCATAATAATGAATTTAAATATGGTATCGCTGATGTTACAAATGCCCAAGGGTCTACAGCTGGTGGAAGTCAGTCTGGTGGTTACCAGAGTGGTAGTTATCACAGTGGTGGTGGTTATCATAGTGGTAGTGGTTTCCAAAGTGGAGGACATCAAGGAACTTATCAGAGTGCATCTGGTGCATCGCATGGAAGTAGCAGCGGTAGCTCATATTCGTACTCTTCAAGTTCAGGTAGCTATTGTTGTTAATAGATAATCATTTTATTAAATTATCTTGTTAATTTCTCGTATTTATCTATAAGTATAATAAATTTGGAAATGGTCGATGTCTGTACATGAAAGATATATGAGAAAATCTATTTTAGGTGTATGTTAAAATAAATAAATCTTAATTTTTTTTATGTTTATCACTACACATGAAACTAATTCAGTAATTCAAAGATTAATAAAAAAAATATTGTGTAGTTCAAACAGGCGAATTAAATATATTAAAATTAGTATTTCATTGTCCACAGGTGGCCAATCGTCTTACTCATCAGGAGGCAGCAGCTACAGTTCATCTTCACAACAGAGACGTGATAGCACAAGACGGAAACGACAAGATGAGGTATTTTTTAATTTCTCATTTAGATCTTTTTTTAGTATCTTAAATAAATGTCTACATATAAAATATTAATATAGGCTTTTCATATTTTTCCTTAATAATTGCAATTATTAAATTGTATTTACAAACATATTAATGTTTGTTCCGCTTGTTTATAGGTGGATCCTCAATTAAAGGAACTGTTAGAAAAATGTCAAGAAAAATTCAGATGTGAAGTAGTCCGATGCCGCACGGGACGGCTGGTGAAGGGCCAGGAGGTGTCGGTCGCGCTGCGCTCTAGGATCAATGCTTCAGTACTTAATGAGGTTAGATCTTTTAGAATAAATGTCTTAAATTTTTAATTAAAAGCTTAATAAAAATATTCTCTATTTTATATATTATTATTTCTATGTTATTTGTCCATGTATATTATGTTCTTTTACTACGGAGTTATGTCTCAAAAACAATTAGAATATATTTATATTGTAAATTTAAATTTAATTCAAAAAGGATAATCTTGATTTGACTTTTCATTTAGGAAATTGGAGCTAAAAAAATTAAAATGAAATAAAACAACATTGTTATCTCTTTCCTCCAGATCTCCCAAGACCGAACGATAAAACTCTCCACATTATCAGCGGCGCGAGTGTCCCGCTTGCCAATGGTGGGTCGCCCGAAGGATAACACCTGGCATGTAAGGGAAGCAGTCACGCTGGTCACGCCGCAGCTTGAAGCGCTCGAAAACGGTACTATACCGTTGTGGGTGATCATAGTTGCAGCGGTCGTGGGCGCTTTGTTGCTGCTTCTGTTGATATTTGGATTGTATAAGGTTAGTCATGAAGATTTGATGTTTTTTTAAATGAATAGTATTTTGCATTTTACTGTAATTAAAAAAAGGTTTTTAAGACCAATCCCGTATAAAAGATAACTATGAACTAAACATAAGTTAAATACAATCTCAATTTACAGTGTGGATTCTTCAAACGCAACCGTCCCTCCGACCACACCGAGCGACAACCCCTCAACGGACGCGACGAACATCTTTGATATCCGACCACCGACCTCGGCCTCGTCAGTGACGTCACCTCTGACGTCGACACCTCTGACGCTGACGCCGCCTCCGACGCCAACGCCACGTCCGACGTCAACGCCACGTCTGACGTCGATACCTCTTCTAGTTCCACTGACGCCGCCAGTGACGTCACTAGTCAAAACTCGACTAGCTTAGACAGGTATTGATGAGACAAAAAATATTTTAAATATCGATTTTTGTAGTGATTTTTAGTAGAATCTCGTTTTCCAATTCCAATTTATATATTTTTTATCTGTCGTAACAATTTAGAGCGGCTATATTATCTGGTTTTTTATATTCTATGCCCATTTATACGTGACTATTTTTATTAATTGTATATATACATTACGTAGGAAGAATAAGTGCCTCATGAAATATCGATATTATAATAAATCTTAAGCATTTTTTATTAAAAAATGTTTGAAGGTTATATAAAATAACTAGTCACGATACTGATACGTGAATCACGTTATTTACGACATGTTAGATAGAAAAATGTATAAAATTTGGCGTGTCGATGTGTTAAGGCAGCTTTGAAACACGAGTTCACATTTAGAAAACTACGATTATACTAGTATGAATTGTAAAAGAAAAATTAAATTAAATGTTACTTAAAAAATATATCTGTGCGTTTATTGTCTGTGGATTCGTGTGAAGCTGCCTTTAAATATTAGTAATTATATGAATGCATAATTCATATCAAGAATTTCAAGAATATAAATATTCTTGTGTCATAGTATACATTTTTAAATAGAGAACAAGTAATTGACGTTATATTTAATCTCATATTTCTTCTGTATGGAATCTTTTTAAACTTTATATATTATGTTGAAACTTTAGTACATGTTATTATAACTATTATTGTATATATTTAAGAAGATTTAAACCTCATTTGAAATTATTGATATGAAATCTGTAATTTAAATAAGATGTATGCGTGTTGTAAAATGTGATCTTTATTAATAATAATTAGAATTATATTTCAGTTGCTAAAATATCTAAATATAGCTAAAATTAAATTAACTATGCTACTAATAAAATTCACTGTCATTAAAGAGTAGTTAGAAGGCGTAGCGTAGGCTTTATGTAATACAATTTTGTACATAAGTTTGTGTGTAATTTTTAAACAGTATATACGTATAAATACATATCTATTTTGATTAAAATTAAGATACATAAAAAATTAAATTTAAAATAAAAAAAAGGTCAATTTGGTGTTTCATCATCACATTAAATTATAAGCAATATTAGTTTTTGAGGCTATATTTAGAAAGTGTGCACAGTAGAAGTCACGGCTATTATAAAAATACCTAAATGCTTAATATGAAAATTCCTGATATCCGATTGTATAAGTCGTACCATATTGTTTTTATTCTATACCACAGAATGAAATTCCTTTTTTCGATTTGTATTATTTTTATCATATGAATTATGAATAAAAATATGTAATTATATTTTTAAAAAGTCTTAAATAGCTTGAATTGTATACTTATATTAACTTAAGATGACTATTTTTATATATTGTAACGCCTTACGACACGTGCCTTCTGAAAACTGCCAGTTACTAATAAATATTTTAATGTAAATATAATTTATAGTATTTTTTTTAATTGTGACGTTTTTTCACAGAATATATAAAAAATATATGAAAAATTTTATAATATAAACGAATTTGTACTTAATATTATTAGGTGATTATTACTTTATAAAAAGTCTGAATTAAAAATTATATTAATTATATGCAATTGACGAACAAAGCAATAAGCGATCTCGCAAACAAAAAAGCAATAAAATTCTGTGAAAAAATGTATGTGAAAGTATAGAAATATCTGCCATTTATAAAATTATGTCCTTTATTTATTTTTACCTAAAAGTCAATTATTGGGTTCCCTCAATAAATATTGCTTGTGACATTAAAGAGGGAAACAGAGTGTCTTAATACAATTTTCTCTCTGTACGGCGGCAGATTAGTATTAATAATAATTTAATTGTTAATTCGTTAATATTAATTATTTATTTCTAATTTTGTATTTAGAATTCTGCTTCTACTTATAAGTTAATAAACTAAACTGTGGATGCCATAATATTATTTTTGTATGTATCATACATTTTGGTTGTTTGTCTGGTGGTAATGTGCATTTACCAAAAAAAATTAATACATTTTTTTTGTTTTAGTATGTTGTTTTATTTTCTTCTACAACAATATTGAATATATGTAAGTTTTTTTTAACTCCACATTGCATCCATCCATCCATTCATACTCATGCGCTGGGTAGGCAGACGAAATCTGGGAACATAGTTTTAAAACACTGTTTCTCATTAAGACACTTCTCTCACTCCGTTCTCCACTTTCCGTTGAATTAATAAGGCATTGTGTGTTAAATGGCGGAACTCGACGCCGTTATGCCCCTGTGCCGATCTCATTGATAGTTACACAATATACTATCAATATTATAAATAATAAATAATTTTACGAAATACTTACTGACAGAAACTTGTTTTAAACAGAATAAGTGTAAAATCTGAAGAACATTGTAATTAAAGGAACTTCTCGGCTGTAAACCATTAAGTAAGGATCCGCGGTGTGACGGCTTCGACTTGTTTTCGATTTCTCTCTCCGAGCGGAGATAAACTGACGTCCACAGTCTAACGATTAAATTAGCTCGTTTAGTACCGTCCGCAAAAAAGTTAGAGATTACAAAATGTATATTGATTTCAATATTTTTTTAAGCTGTTGATGTTTAAATATCTTTGGCATTCGCAAAACTTTTTAGGGGAATTAAAAAATATTGTATTTATTCCAAAGTTCTGTTGGTTATATATGGATTGTGATATGAAATACCATTTTTGGGATGTTTGCTTATATATTTATATTTATAGTACGAAAAATAAACCTGTGAACCTAATGTTAAGACTCGCCCTACCTATTAAGACGCTTCTAGACCTAGCTTAAAAAACGGAATCGTTTTTTATATTGTTACTACTATAAAACAACAAAATATATAAAATAAAAAAGGCAAAAATAGAAATCTTTAAATTTCTCTTAAAACCGTACAGTAACGAAATACGTAAATCTTAGTTCCCGTCTGTCTGTCTAATCGACCTTAGCGCTGCGGAAATGACTTCACCGGCGCTAGAGCGTTTTATCATTTGGCTTGTTTATTAGCTGTCCTATAGAAAATTTATGTAATTAACTATTAGGATATATATTTATGTTTCATGATTACAAGTGGTGACGGTTGTGGGTTCGATTCCCACTCTCAGAAACGAAATATTTAACTTTTATATCCTCGCTCACTCAACACGCAATGTCCCAAAAATTCGAGTGGGGAACAGAAGTGTCTCAATGACGAACAGGGTGTCTTAACATCAGGATTAAAAAAGAAAAATAAGATGACCAACACTAACTTTTAGCTACTGACAACACTAGCCGACTGAAGAACTAGGCTGAAAATATCTTGATTTTATAAAAATAGATAGAGGGGCTAGTTGAGCGTGTCGTATCAAGAACATCGGAAGCTGCATCGTTGTGGTCTTATAATATCAACTTTTAGTTGCTTCACACGTTATAGCGCAAATGGCAGGGTGGACAGAGGAATCCTAGTGTCAAGACACTATTCTTTACTTTCCGGGCGAATTCGAATCAGGGGTGAAAATTTAAGTTGTTACATTGTTTTTTCCTTGCATTACAGGTAGGCAGAGGGCGTTAAGAAGCATTACTCAACACCGCTCTTTGTCTCGATACTACAGCAAGGAAATGAAAATATTAAAGATTTCATTTTCCCGAACGGAAATCAGACCCACAACATAACTGTCAATGCTTACAGTTGCACGCTTGTGTACCTCTTTCAGAACGGAGTGTCTAAACACAAAAATTTACTCTCCGTTGATAACTAAAACGGGTGAAGATAAAAGAAAAACACTTAACATAATTTCTATAGAAACAAATCATCCAATTCTTCTAGGTTTACGACTTTAGGCGCTATCTGGGACAAGTCGTATTACGTGACACAAGTAGCGCCATTGTACACGAACAACACAATAAATCATACATCGAGCTTTTGTGCTTTAAGTTGCTTTATGTTTTTACAGCAAAAAGTAAAGTTTTAAATTTGTTTAGAGATTTGTATTTTTGTATATTTTTCAGGGAGTCTCAAGCACATGGCATGGCATGGGTAACCAGGTAGATCCTGAGAATTTAGTGTTCTCCACCAGTATAAAAAAGCACAAAAGTAATTGTTAAAGCTATTCGTAACCCGCAATTACGTTTGCGTGGACTATAAAATGTAAATTCCTATTTTTACCCATGTCCATAGAAATTTTGGGAAATTGTATTCTGGCCTACACTCCTCATGGTATCTTCATGCCAAATCATCTGATAACTAAGACACCCCATTCACAACTTTCCGCCGATTTTTTGAGACTTTGCGAGTTAAGCATGGCAATTCAACTCCATGCTTTGCCTTGTCATCAGAGCAAGAAAATGATTTCATTCATACGAATAGGAATCGAACCCACCATCGAGGAAGAGTATGTAAGTATGTAATTTTTTTTGTTTGTTATAGAAACTATAAACATACAATTCGTCAAACAGTTACTAGGTGGAGATATCGCGCGAAGGCACCAGAGTTATTGGGAAATACGGAACAAAAGTATTTAGATAGTTACAGCGACACGAAACAATATAAATCATAGGATCTGAAAAGCACAACTTTAGTTTTTGATGGCATTATTTGTTTGCTTTTTTAACACTTTCCTTTAGAAATAGTATTTCAATTTAAATTATATTTGTAGGAACAGCTACTATTACATTAGGGTAGGCAGAAGGAACTTGGGAACCTAGTGTTCCTCATTAAAACACTTCCATTCTCCACTTTCCGTCCAACTTTTGAGGTTGAAGGTTGAAGGCGTGCTCAACACCGAGCAGTAATACTTGTATACACTTCCTATAATACAAAAACAACTCTTTACTCCTTTACCACACTTACAATATAAACGTAAACTATGTTAATTCTATTATAATATTAAACGAAGAGAAAGGGTTAAAAATATTAATGAACTTATAATTAAAATAGAGCTGTTGTAACAAGTTGTTGCTCTCGCCGCGATGCTGGTAATTTTGAAAGTTCCCTCATTATTCATGTTTAATGAATACTTCGATAACAATGGATCACCTCAAAATACGAACGAAAATATCTTCATCAGTTTATAACAAGGTGAAGTTTAATTTAGAATTGTAGATTAATGATTCCGTATATAATATTTGGTAAAAGTAAAGCAAAGCAGCATCATGCTTTTCCAATATTTAGAGAAAAGAAAATTAATTTTCCACATTTTCCGCCAAAGTTTCTTGAGGCATTGCGAGTTGAGTAACTCAGCACTACGCTTTGTCTACGAGAAAAATATTAAGATGAAATGGAACTCGCAAACATCGCGCTAAAGTCATCAGTCAGTACATAGCAAAGCAACCAGGGGGGACCTGAGAACCTAGCGTAGCCAAAAATAAAGAGATTGAAATGGAGTATTTTATAAGACTAGGTTCCATGTTATATGTGGCATGCACCGTGAAGCTGAAAAAAAAGAAAATTTAATTGTAACGTTGCAATTAAAATACATAAATTTCAATGATTTCGAATATGGAACCCTAAAAGAGAATAATTAGTGAAAAATAGCTACGGGCGGTTGTTACAAATCTAACGGGATTAACAAGTCTGTATTATATTGAAAAAGGATTGAAAATCTTTAGCTATATAAATACCGTACAAATATTTCTTATAAAAACGCTGTTTATTTGTTGAATATGGGCCTAAATTCGTGCGCGAGTTCGACTCGCACTTGTTTTTTTTTTACAATAATTCTCTACCATACAGATATGTATGATAAAAAAACATAATTTAAATAATTCCAGTCTAACAATGCCTTTAGAAAAAATCTAGACGTGATAATAGGAGTGTCATCATAAGTGCGAAAGAAAATGGAAAAACGAGGCAATTATTCTAGAAACGGACAGCAAGCAAGAACACTCGAGTATTATTTACATAGACTTAAATATAATGAAACAATATGAGATACGCCGGGTAATTAGTATTCTTATTGTTTAAGGATGTATATATAGTACATTATGAAGGTGGTACTGATTTGATTCCTAGTTGGAACAAATGATTAGTTGGAAAATTTAAGGAGTACGAAGTGAAGAATGATAATTAGGACCATTGTGAGGCAGTGGCACGGTATCTGATTGTAAAGGCTATGGTTGTGGATTCGATTTCTACTCGGGGGAGTAAATCGCAGCTTTGGACAGCGGAGTGTCTTAGCATTACTATATGTGAAATATAGACTGAAGCTTAACTTTAATAAAAATACGGCATTTTTATCTTATCTTACTCGAAGAAATATCTACAAATCTACTGCGTAATAAATAATAATACTCAAAGTACAAACAGTGACAATCCAATTAAGCATTATTCAATAAGCACTAGAGGCAAATAGAAAAAAATGTAAATCTTCCGTTCATAATTGTTTTTCTTCTGTCTGAGATATGAAAATAAAGAAACAACTATTAATTAAACAACTATAATAAATTGTTTAGTGGAGAAACGGAAGTGTCTTATTGGAAACGGAGTGTCTTAACACTAGGTTCACCACTCGTAAAAAAATATACATATATTTGAGTTGCGGTTATTACATCAATTTTTGCAGAGGCTTTACAAGTAAAGTGGCATGTGTAATGACGCTTGCTCAAGAGATATTGGGTAATGATTAATATCAAAGAATATTAATTTTCAATGCTAGAATAACATTTAGATATAGCTATATTATAGTTACCTAAAGACAACGAAAAGTAACAAGCCCTAAGTACATTTTTTTTGAAAGAGTGGCGGAATTTAACGGCGCGCATTTAGCGCATATAAATTAAATATTTCATTTTCTCGAGAGAATAAAACACTTGCGCTTGCGCCACGGCTGGCCCCAAATATACCTACTAAATATATGAGTACACTTGAAATCTTAATATCGACATTAGAAAACCAATTTCCACGCAACACCCTAGTTTAAACTCTTTACTTCACTAGCTTTAATATAAAAATTTTCTTTTAGTGTATCACATATTATTCAAAAAAAAACTTTTTCTTAGAGGAGTAAGCTCGAAAGTTGATTGGCAAAAGCAAA
>JAEBDU010009110.1:0-29438 GCA_016802625.1 Heliconius numata | reverse complement strand
TATTTTGATTTAAATTTAAGAATATTAAGGTGAAAAGGACCGACACAACAATGTAATACTTTTTGTTGTATTATCATTTTGCTTTTTCTGTATGTCTGTCTGATTTGATGGAAAGTGGGGGACGGAGGTTCCCTCTACCCTCCCTGCCATATGCGGGATAAAGCGTGAAGCTTATATAATTATATTGAAGCTTACCTAGACTTATAAAATAATTTTTAAACAATTAAAAAAACTATCTTTGTTAGTATTTTCAATTCTTTTCAGGCATATAAAAAACAAGAAATTATCAGCTTGTACTTTTTTTCAATATGCCGAAAATTTTTGACTTTTCGCGTACCACTCGACAGTATGAGAATATTTCTTATTCCATTTTTAATATCAATATTGTATGAATATCCATTGTCTGTATGCGAAACAGTAAAAATTGCAATGACACTTATGCTATTGTGCAATATGATACTTCGTTTTTTTGAAAGTCGGTTGAGTGAACGAAAAAGTATCGGTATTGTTCTCTTATACAATTTGGTCCGTCTGGATTTCAAAATCTCGGGACTAGTTTTATTATTATTTATTTGAATAAATCATAATAAAATGGATGATTTTAATTAAGGCTCTCAGACGCAACGGGGCATTGTCTGTAAACGTATTGGTTGTGATTACGATCCCCACACGGGTGAATGTTTATATTTAATTGTTTTCATTTCTCCGCTCTGGTAGGCAACACGCGGCGTTAAGTTTCGCTACCCAAGCATGTGCATATGTAGCTTTTTAAATATTGTTGTAAGCTGCATATAATCCCCTTACCAAAAATAAATATATTTTATGGGGCATTGTTATTTAATTATTAAAAAATATTCTTTGTTAATCATTTAATAAGAAAATGTAATATATGAATATTTATTCAGAAATCAGTAATAAAACCTACATACGTACAAAAACTTTAATAAATTATAAAATGTATTTTTGCACCTAGGGCTCTCGAGTACGCAGCACTTCAGGTATAGTGGTAGCCAATCAAAGCCTAGTACTTCAACATGTTTCAAGAAACGCCGCGGGATCTTACATATGTGTGGCAAGAAATACCCTCGGCGAAGGATTTAGTGAACCATTGGAGTTAAATGTTAAATGTAAGTATCTATATGTTTATACATGAAGGAAAAACTTCCGAAGCCAGGCATACTCGAGAAGTTGAAATATTTCATATTTTAAGCAAAGCGCGGCGTTCAGTTCTGCCATACAACACGCGATGCCTCCAAAAATGCTGAATGAAAGTCTGAGTGAGAATGGAGTGACTTAACACTAGAATGACATGGTCTTTCTACCCTGTGCTGCATACAGTAGTAGAAGCTTAAAAAACTTTGGACCCCTTTGAACAAATATTGAATTACCGAACTAGGATGAAATTTGGCATACCTAAACTTTTTATATATTAAGGCAGTACAGAATTTTAATATATTTCTAAATAATGCATTAGGAATACTTTATATTACTTAAATAAATTTAATACGCATTACCATATACACTTCTGTATGAAGTGACATACACGTTGCTATGGCAACGCGTATTTTACATATCAAAGGGTCCTTTAGTTTTTATTAAGCTACGAAAAAAGCGAACCAATTTCTATATACGACGCATATACACGATATTTTAAGTGTATAACATCGGTATAGATAACCGAACTGAGATAAATTAATTATAAGCAGCAAATAATTACATAAAAAATAATAGTAATTCGAAAATATATAAAAATTTACAAAATCATCAAAGTCATCTGCCCGTTCGCGTCGGTCATACTATACAACTCGTAGGCTAGGTCATTTGGAATCAGTGACATCTTAATTATTTATTAGAATGTTATACAGTAAACTATAATTTCCATCTAGATGAAATGCTAAAAGTGACTATTATATTTATTTTCATAAGGATGAATATCAAATTATAGAAATCATCTAATTTTTGTTAATGTATACAAATCTATATCGGCGCTCGCCATGTATGCATTAAGCAAACTCACTTTGGGTGACGTTTTCTTAAAACAACAAACTTTGCAAGCCGTTGCTTAGCAACGCGTAGCGACCATTGTTATTAACATGGCGGAATAAATTGCATGCCAAATTAATTATTTTAATATATTGGTATATATCGAAAATATTACAAATATGAGAAAAAAAAGTATCCTTTGTTCATCCCGAGACCCTCAAGTATCTATATATAAGAGACTATATGTGTGTTTTATCACAATTAAATTAGCGGTTTGGCCCTGATTGCGGAAAAGACAGACAGACAGACAGACAGAGTTACTTTCGAATTTATAATATAGGTATGGATAATGGTTTATACGAAGTCGTGGTGGCGATATGAGGCAGTGTTTGAGAGTACAGGCGATAGTTGTGTGTTCGATCCAATATGGGAGAGTAATCCACATTTAAATATAGTTTTTCTTCTCTGGTAAGCACATTCTTTGAAATGAACAAGAAATGGAGAACAGAACATGACACTCGCTTCTCCCTGCCCTGCTAAAAGTAAAAAAATAAGTAAATATTAACTTTTCTTCATTTCTAACCATTTTCCAATAATCTTTACTTACGCAAAACAAACCAATATCGAAATTTTAAGTGGACTAGCTTTAATTTCGATAGTCGATATTAGTTTCGAACTATATACTAAGATTAGCAAATAGACTACGTAACCAAATCCAGTGCGATTGACGTTATGAATGTGAAATTAGTATGGAATTGCTGTTTACGCTTTTACTATACTGTGATTATGTATGAGGGGTGTACTATTTTATACTTTAAAGTGGTTGTAGGTTCAATTCCAAATATATATTTTTTAGCTTCATTCGCTATATTCCGCTTATAGCAGGGTAGGCAGAAGAACTTTTTGCTAAGACACTCCGTTCCCCGCCAAATGTTGGGAGGCGGAACCTAACGCCGCGGTTTGTTCGTGTTCCTAGAGCGATAAAATTAAAATATTTCATAAGTAGTAACTGAGTGGGAGGCTTGTACCACTGTGCAACGACAGTTTCAAATCCAAATTATGGTTATATATGCCAAATAAGTAATACTTTTTAACCGACTTCTGTAAGAAAAGGAGGTTATCAATTCGACTGTATTTTTTTTATTAAATATTTATATTGATTAAGATTGTAATTTAAATGCAAGACAAGAAAGAAAAAAATAATATTGTGTGAAACATTTTTTTATTAAATATTTATTTTCACACGAGACTAGTGCAATATATTTTCGTAACATTGTAACGAATCAACTCTTCAAAAAAGCTAGGGTTCTCATTTTTAGGTCATTAAATATATATTTATAACGAGATTTATATTACATAAGTTTAATTATAGACAGCCCTACATGTGCTACGACGACGGTGTCGCTGTACGCGGCGCGTGGAGAGACACTTCAAATAGATTGCAAAGTCGATTCCAATCCTACGGTAAGTCACTTATAAAATTTATATAAATATATTTTACATACAAATAAATTATTATTTTTCATACAAATAATAGTAAATAAAACTATTTTACTTTCTATTATTGATAACTAAATTTAGATATTCTCATTTTTAAAATTTAGATATTCTCATCTTTAGTCTTAAAACTAGGTTCCCTCTGCCTACTTATTATCAATAGGAAGCTTGAAAAAACCTATATTCGCTTTTTTATTTAACGCTAAGAGATGTTAATTAGATATTTCAATAAATAAAAGAATATCACCAAACTCTCAATAAATCAGAAACAAATTAAATAAAACTACTTAGTTTTGCTCAAAAATATTGAAATTTCCATTCCAAAGTCCATTCCATAAATATATGAAAGTGGTGGAACGTTCATATTTTTCGTGGCCAGATGTTGTCAGATCAATATTTAGTATATATAAAGTTCTTATGAATCCTCTGGAACGAAATTAAATACGAATTATATTAAAATTTCAATTCTGATATATGTATGGCTTTACGTAAAACTTATATAAAAAGCAGTGTTGGTCGTAATTGCGTTCTGTGAATTTTGTATTATTTTTATATGTCTTTTACATACATACGATAGACTATGGTGGCGCAGCGGCATAGCATCTGTAAAAGCGACAATTGTGGGTTTGATTCCTACTGGGAAATAAATAATTTTAATTAAATTTTTCCTCACTCTGGTAATAAGAAAAACAAAGCCCAGACACTGAATGCTGAGTGGTTCCCAACCAAGTTCAACGTTGCCCTTTGTCTTATGCGAAGATGAACATAATATATTCTCCTGAGTGTTAATCGACCCTACATCTGCCTCGATTACAATCAGGCTCCGTACTGCTGCGCCACGAAGCCTCCAAGTTAATATTTAATTTGAAGCAAATAAATACATCTACTATATTAATGGCTAACGTCTTAAGAAAATTCTACATATTTACAGACAAAGTCAGGATGAAGCCAGTCTAGCACTAAAGACGATATCAAACAAAAGGATCTGTCAGCATCCGTTTCTATTTGTATTTGTACACGCTCTGTTTAGTTTCTCAATGTATTTTAGTGGAGCTACCTTTAGTTAATGCTAAGTCTGATTGCTGGCAATTCTGACTTTCTACTTTTATGTTCAATTGTTTGTTAGTTAAGGATCTAAGTACTTTTACATAAAATTATACATTTATCCAGCTTCAATTTTGTTGTGTGAGTGTTAAGACACTCCGTTCCCCACTTTCCACCATCCCAGGTCAGCAGCAGTATAGCTTTTCCAAAAAAAATAGTCAATCGAGGCTGTTGCTTGTAGGCAACGGCCCTTATTGGAAGGGCACATATTACTTATTGCAATTATGTAGAATCTATTTCCGAATTTTTAAGTCTGAATAGCATCACGGCGTATTGGAGAAATGAGTGATCATACACCTCAACGTGGTCACCCTTTTACGGGTGCCAACAGAGAGATGCTATAAAGTCGCTAGAGCTTCTGTGAGAATACCAACCCCAAAATAAATAAATAGGCGAATTTTAACCTATAGGAATACATGACTTACAACTGGTGGTTCAACAACACGTCGCATTCGAAGATAGAATTACCGTCGCAGAACAACCGCGGTGAGTTAAAAGTTGATAGAACCTTATATAAATAATAAGAAAATTCATAATGTTTTAAAATGTAATAATTTTAGATCATATTTTTGGTGTTATTATCAAATAAACATACAAAGATTTTTTACAGTAGGTAAATAAATGAAACGAGCGTGCCGCGCAATGTCTCCAGAATTTGGCGGAAAGTGGGGAACGGAATGTCTTAACACTAGGTTCCCTCTGTCTTACACGAGGTTCCCTGTTATGTGCGGGATACAGCGTGAAGCCGATTTATTTAAATTAAATGATTAAAAACACTCCATATCACCCGTAATCAGATATAACTTTATAACGCTGTAGCTTTAGAAATGCTGAACCGATTTTGATAAAACAAAATCTATTATTACTTGCACACGAGTAGTTATAGTAAAATTTTGATGTATTAGTGTGACTCATGGCATTTAAAAAATAGTTCTTTAGTACAACATGATCGTTCAGGTAGATACTCCTACGTGGTGAACAGTTCCTCAAATTACGGGTGGGTGCAGTGCGCCGCTACCAACGCCGTGGGGACGCAACCCGCGCCGTGCTTGTTTCATATACTACCCGCAGGTATGTTTATACAGGATGCTCTTTAAAGGAATATCGTAATTTTAATATGAAGTAAACTATATTGTTAGCTTAAATTTGGCGAAAAAGATAGCATTGTTTGAAGAAAAGGTGATTAAGTTCTTGTTTTTTTATCACGAAGAAATTTATTGCGGGGACTTGCCTAATTGGATGTTTGAGATGGATTATGTGGGGCCTTTTTATAGTTACAAACGAAAAGTGGGAAACGGAATTTTCTTAATGGGAACGGAGTGTCGTAACGCTACGTTCTCAGGTTCCATATGCCCTGCACTATAGCGTGAAACTAAAAAAATATCTTTGAACTGTTCTTATAATCTTAAACGTGAATGTATCATATGAAATTTAATGTCTTTATTAAATTTATTTATCCATGTATAAGATAATATCGATAGTAAATTTCCATTTCCTATAGAAAAACCATCATCAGTAAAGCACTGTGCCGTTACAAATGTGACCCACGAGTCGTTATGGCTGGAATGTACTGCTGGACACGACGGTGGATTACAGCAGATGTTTATGTTGCAAGTTAGTTTTATATTTTATTTTTATTTATATTTATTAGATTTTATGAGAGCACATTAAAAAGAGTACCTGCTGCAAACACGACGGTTTTAGGTTCAATCCCTACCGGAGAAATGAATTAGTCCTTATTTCCTTTCATTTAATATCTTGAAAATTTTGATCTGCGTGGAGAACGGTGTATCTTAACATGACATTCCGTCAGCCTATCCCGCTATTAAGAAATACAGAGTTAGGCTAAACGAAAATCATCACAGTTTCAACTAGTTAGTAAATTAAATAAATAATAATACTTATATAGTACCTATATAGTTATATTAATAGTTAGTGACAAAACACTATTCTTTCCTAGGTATACGACGTATCAACAGGTTCTCTACTAAGAAATTTAACTAGTGAAGATCCAAATTTTATAGTATGGGGCTTGTCAGGTTCCGTAGGTTTGTCTATACGTGCATACAACGAAAAGGGTATAAGTGATGCATTTAGTCTTACATCTAATTTGTTGAAACACCCGCAAAAGCAAACTGGTAAGTTTTTTAAGCGAATTTACATTTATAGGGAATTTATATAATTATCAAGCATATTAAAAAATCCTTGAAATAAGATACTTTAAAAATTAACTAAAATAATAGTGAGAGTAACTTTAGTTCCAAGTAGAGCTGATGATCTTCAAACGGCTGAACATATTTTATGCATCATGAAAGTGTTTTAAACACTTTCGAATTCGACACCTTTCAAAGAAAGAGAGAAGAGAAATTAGATCAAAATTATCGTCGTCGTTTGGGAGCTACAATGCTACGGTCAGATTTGCGTAGCTTTGCACTCGTGTGAGTGATCACCAAAAGTAGAGCCAGAAAAAAAATGTAAACAAAAGTTATCATTAGTAATTTTGTTTATAACTTATTTTAAAATAAAATTATTTTTTTATCTTTTAGCTAATATACCAGTAAAAGTAGAACTAACGACAGTACTTATAATAGTGTTATGTATAATCGCTGGAATTGGTACAATCACTACTCTCTCCGGCATTGTATTCTGTTTGCGATTTTGTAAGAGGAATGGTAAGTTAATTTTATGATCATTAAAGACCTCCCTGAAGTTAGGCTTTATGACTTTTGCACATTGTTTATTCGGAAGAAGAAAAGTAGACCCTAAAATCCAATCCTTGTAGCGCTTTAGACCTAACTTCAGAGCGGCCATGGCTCGACTGTACTGTACGCATGGATATTATGTAAAATTTTAGAAATTAATATATTTATAGACTTTCTTTGTTGGTTATTATAATTTGTGTTTACATTATACATATTTTTTATTATATTTAGCTAAAGATGAGAAAGATAAAAGGAAAAAAGATGAAATATCAAACACACCTCTCACAAGCGGTAAGAGGTGTTCGAGTGTTGATAGTTTGGGTAAGTTGAGTTATGTGTATCTTCTTAGATTTTAAGATATTTTTTTTATTATTTTTATTTTAAAAAAGACATGATCATTTATTTTATTAATTAAAATTTCGTACCTACCATAAAGGTACAATTTAAAATAAAATTTCAAGTATTTTAAAAAATCTTAATGATTTTATGTACATTTGTAAACTATTCTAGCTAACTAAAATTAAATCAGTTTCAGTCTGTATCCCGCACACTGTAGGGTAGACAGGGGAAACCTAGTGATAAAACACTCCGTTCCCCACTTTCCGCCAAATTCTGGAGGTATTGCGTGATGAGCGGCGGCGTTTATATCTAACCTAACTTCAAATGAATTTAATAAAAGTATATATGTTAATCGAGAATAAGACTATTATTCTTTATAAGCTTCCAACCAACGTGTACAATTAATCACATTTACACAATTATTATGTTCATTTAATCATCAATTACGTCAAATTGACGTTTTGCCTTCAATATTAAAATTTTTACTTTAAAATATTATTTTTTAGACAAAAACCCCGACATAATACCAATAGAAAGTAAAATTAACGAAAAGTTCGCAAAAAAAGATTATTGTATGAAGCCATTAATAGGAAAAATGGATGATCAATACAAAATGCCAATGTATGGTCAAAGAGCTCAAACGCATATGCCAATGCAAGTTAGCAATTTGGCAAGTGGCAAAATGTATGAAAGTTGGTTGAAATATAATAATTCGATACCGATGAATAGTGGTGTGGTGAGTATTTGGTTCATGTAGTATTTCTTCTTAGTTTAGAAAATAAATATTCGTTTGAAATTACATGGAATTATATTTATTATTTTTTATGCTATTATATTAATTAACTTCCATGAGAATTAAAGTTATATTTATTTTTATAGAACATAAGCTTATAGTTCCTAGATTACTAGAATATAGTACCTAGAGTCTCTTTTAAGAATGAATAACTGAACTTTTGATTAATTGCTAACTCTTAAACCTAATCAAACTTTACTTTTAAAACCATATTTTAGCTTCAAATGTCGTCACTACCATCAGAAGCACATCCTCTGTACAGCGGCACGTTAGCAAGACGATGCATGTCGCCGGTCAGTATGGACACGAGGGAGTACACCGCGTGTTATAGCAATATGAGGAATTGTAGTACATTACCTCATAAGAAAAGTGGATGTGAGTATTAAACTTTTTAATATTTAAATATTTCTTTATATATAAGTAGTAGTATCTAAATAATTAGAATATTGTATATTTTCATTTATGTAGGTATATAATATTATTATCTTAGTACCTAAAACGTGTAGTCAATGTATGAAATATTATTTATTTTATACTTTGCCTAGGTTTATCATACAACATCAAATAGCCAGCCGGTAATGTATGTAAAGACGAAAGCAAAGAATAGAGTGGACTTGCGGCCAGATAATAATAGTTGCGACTATTTGATCTGACCACAGCTACAGATTTAGCGGATTTTAATTGCAAAATAGGTCAGGTTAGTTATTTAAGTTTAAAAATATCTAACTTAACCTAATTTGCATTTAAATATTGCTAAAGTTGTAGCACAAATATAGAAATATGGACCAAAATCTATTTATTTTACACGCCGATGAAACAGCGGCTACTCAATCTCTAATTATTTTTCACTACCTAGGTAAAGTATACAATGGACGATAATATTCATAATATATCATACATTGCGTCTACGCCGAAGGTATTCTATACATTGGCGAGCCATTGTATAAAATACCTGAATTATACACGGACGGTAACTTATACAAGCAATAACTTTAATTGAACCTTATGTTGTAAGCACATTGATACGTCAATATGACTCTATTTTCCTATTATATAAAATATGTATAAAGGGTATATTATTTTGTCAACAGTATCTTCCAAATTGGAAATAAAACCAATGAAACCATTAACCACACAAATACCAACGGATTTTACGTTTAGATGAGATATACATTGTTTGGAAACTAAAATGTAAGTGAAATGACGTGGAACTTTGTTTATTTATACATATGAAGCATATAGATGTTAAACTAAATAAATGTATGTACATAGATAGTGAAAAACAAGTGATTTTTTTAGTTTTTTATGATCAAAAATATCTATATGTTCTTATTAGTTTTGTGATTGACCTATTTAGTTTTTGTAATTGTTTTTTGATGGATATACCTATATATTTCAACATTTAGATTTCTTTTTTTTTAAATAATAAGTAAAAAGTTAAAATACTTTTTACTTGAAAAAAGAAAATATATTATTACAAAATAATTCTAAGTTAAACAAAAGAAGATTTTTTTATGCCATTATTCAGATTTTCAGTTTGGCGTTTCTTTTTAAATTAAATGATTGAAGCTTTCGATAATTTTAAAGTTATAGTTTTTTTTTCTGGATCTTTATTGATTTTCTTGTCTCGAAATATTGATATTATTAGCATTATTTTAAGGAACATTTATTATTTCGTCAATATTTAATACAAATTCTATTATAAGAGCATAAACTTTTATATACTTATAGTCTTGAGACTGATATTTTGATTACAATTTGTATAGAATAATATATAGAATAATAAATAAAAAGTTTAGTAAGTAAATTTACTTACTAAACTTTTTATTTATTATTTGAAAGATGATAATGTTTCAATTATATACACTACTACACTATTTTTTTATAAAATATTATTTACCGAAGAACGAAGTGAAGGTTCTTAAGACTGTCCACTCTGTTTTTCTTCCCGCTTTTCTTTATACATTCGATTATCTGGATTTTCGATTATCTGAATTTTAGGCATTCGACAACACTTTATCTATATATTTTAAAAATCTATTAAATTGCTTATTGTAAACACAATCATCTTTACAGTTTGTTAAGACTTGTAATAAAATGATGGGGATATGAAAAAAAAAAACTGTAAAATTGTAAATAATTAATATTTAATGTACATATATAATTATAGAACATAGAAAATGTTGCTAGCTTTATTATTCAATTTGGATTAGTCTCAATTAATATATTAAATAAAAATATATAAATTTCTTAAAATTTATTGTCTCCTTTCTGTTTACATTGCTTATTGTAAGCAGTACTACTTTAAAAAAAATATCATCTTGTGGAAATTCATATAGATAGATATAAAAAAAAATTGAACACCCATCATCTTTTAATTTGAGTGTGTGTTGCTTAACTATAAGTTAGTTAAGTAACACTGTCTGCAATCTGTTGTTTACAGTCTATCACAATTATAGTTTTCCCTTTAAAGTACCAGCTAATTGTAAAAAAATACTAATAATTTATTTAATTTGAATGAAAACGTGCACTTTTCAGTTGTGTTTTTTCATTATCCATATATTTAGAATAAAATCTGTTATTTAGTACTGAGATGGATAGATAGATCTTGTTAGATTCGAACCTATAAACTACAGTGCGGTCGAAGAAATTAAATCTGCGCAATCATCTACAACTAAGTAACTCTAGGGTGGTCAAGGCTCATCGACCGTACTATACTAGCTTATTATTTTTATCTTAGATATATTTTTTCCTAAATTACCTATATAAAAATTGTGCCTTTAATTCCTTATATATTTGATTTGAATAATGTTAAATCATTTAATTGTTAAAAGTTTAATGTTAAAATTGTTTTGAAATTGAAAAATGTATGAAAATAAATGTCTTTATATATGTGATTTTTTTTTATTTACAAAAAACAAAATCACACTATATCCTGCATATTCTATATATATATATGTATATATATTTTTCACTGTTACCTACTAGTGGACGCGCGAAGCTTCGCCTGCTCATTTGCACCCATAGGGGGTGAGTTCTTCTGCTTTTAATAAGCGTGTTGATGGGTTCCACTACTCGGGTGAATAACTGAATTTCTTAAGTCTGGGCGATGAACGGAGAAAGGAGTATTTTATCACTACGCGCTCAGACATCCCGTAGCGTAACCTACTACATATGAATCATGAAGATACTTGCGGCTCAAAACAGATATATAAAAGAAAATAGAAACGAAATTCTTTAATTAAAATAACCGCTTTCAATTAAATTGCAGCTGGGTTTGCAGTTAAAACGAATGATTCATGTTGCATGTCGCTAATATCAATTAGAGTTATACATGGTCGATTGAAATGGTTTTTTATTTAACTTTACGCTGTACCTATTGCGCATATAGCGTTGTCGGCAGAAAAAAAATAGTGTTAAGACACTCCGTTTCCCATTTTCCATCGAATTTTCGAGTCATAGCAACCTAATCTCGCTTTGTCTTTACACCAGAGGGAGAAAATAAAAATAATTCATTTCCCTGAATTGAACCCACAAATTTGCAGCCAGACATTCTGCCACTGCACTACGACGACCTCACAGTTTCAATTTCTAATGGGGCGAATAAATTATTTTTATTTCCTCTATCTGTGGTCACAAGAAAAAAATTTGCTAAACTACCCTATTTTGCAATATGCGAGAAAATCTTTGTTACACTTTGTATTACGAGACTGGACTATGAAAAAAAATGATAAAATAAAAATAGTATAAGCATTAATAACAAGCTAAAGAACCATTTCAGTTTCTTCAATATTTTAATACAGTACGTGCATACATATATCAGAACTTAGCCCCGTGCATTGTCTAGAACAGGCGTATACAACTTCTCATATTATTCAAAGTGCATAGAACCGTACAGCCTGCGTAACTATGAGATAACGCTAACTTGTGTACTACGGTCGACTATATTGTGTTAAAAGTATTCTTCTTGTTAAACATAATAATATGTTTTCTTTTAAAAAGTTGTATAAAATCTTAGAAGTTAATTTTATTTTAAATTATGACACTGACTTTGTTTGCATGTAAAACTATGGTTACTATAAATATTCCTTCGTATATGAATAAATTAAGTGGGTGTGAATTTAAGTGAGTGGGTATTAGTGTTGGGTTTGACCCCCATTCGGTAAAATGATTATATTTAACAAAATGCTTAAAATGAAAAGCCTTTCTTCGCCTTTCAAACAAAGCACGGCGTTGAGATCTGCCACTCAACAAGCAATATCTCGAAAGTCCGGCGGAAAGTCGAAAACGTATCTGCTTACCACTAGGTTCCCTCTGCCTTCCCTTTTCCATGTGGATTACAGGGTAAAGCTAAAAAAAGGTGTATAAAAAGAAATATAATACGTAGAGGAAAGCAAGTAGGTAACACTACCCTAGAGACGGGATAATGAGATGTCGTTACGTAATGCTGAGGAAGTACCTTCTACTTGTTTATTTAGAAAAATATCTGCCTTTTTGTCTGCAAAAAGAAAGGAGCCTTTTTAAGGTTCTTTGTTTTATATTAACTGGGCATGAATGGGATTTATTATTAAAACTTTACTTGAATGTATGTATTTTATTATGTTTGAGTACGTATTATATTATTTGAGGCCAGTCGTGGGTTGTGGGCTCGATTCTCACTCGAGGAAATTAAATATTTTCGTTTTCTCGCTCTGGTAACGGCAAAGCAAGGCGTTAAGTTCCGCTTCTCAATACGCTATGCCCAACTTTTTGGCGGGAAAAAACGGTTTAATGAGAACGGAGTGTCTTAACACTAGGTTCCCAGATTCCCTGCAACGGGTAGGACACAGCGGGAAGCGAAAAAAACATCACTTGTAAAAAACATTAAACATAAATGAGCAGACATTTGAAAACGGAGTGGTGGATCACTTCACTTATTTTACAATACAAAATATGAGATAAAACTGAAAATGAAAGAAATTGGAATCCACATAAATGATACAGAAATATTACAGTACGGGTATTACTATGAAAAAAAATATTTTTTCTTTCCGCCAATTTAAATCACATAAGCCTGTTACGTTAACGTAAAGTAACTGGCTTAAAAGCTTACAAGATTTTATGGCCATTTTCTTTTTACGACGTGAAAGAAGTCAGTTTAAATATGTATAAATAATTTCTATAAGTCGCTTATAATAATTTCTATTAGTCGCTTATATGTCGCTTAATGTATTCTTACATAACGCAATTATGTCTTGAATTTAATTGTTATTTAAATTATAAAGTAGTGCAATTAAGAGGAATTATTTCCAATTCCTCGTATACCAAGTTGTATAAAACGCGGCGTTAAGGTCCACCACACCACACGCATTGCCTCGAATTCGTGCATCAAGTGGAAAACTTGTGTTGAAAACATTACATTATTTCGGGGGTTAAAAACGTGAGACAAAACCAAATTACTAAGTAAAGCAAGGAGAATCGAGGTTTTTCCTAACAAATGTAATTACAATCCCATGGGATTAAGTTTATGACGTGTTTTCAAGCGGCTGGTAGTTTGCCAGCGAGTTTTAATATAAATGAGACTTTACTACCAGCCATGAAGACAACAAAGTGCTTGCTCGTATATAATGCAAATTGTATGACGACACCTCTATGCTGACTCTACTTATAGGTATATTCTCCTCTATTTTTTTCCACACTATTAGCGTTAGCAGGAGAAAAAACTAGTGATAATACACTACGTTTTCCCTTTCCGGTGATAAAAAAGTATTATGTTCATATAAGGATATCGTGGTGACGTAAACGCGACGGCTATGGGTGCGATTCCCATTCAGGGGAACGAAATATCATCAGCCTAGGTAGGTGCATAAGTATGCGCGAGATACAACGTAAAAATAAAAAAAAACTACATTTAGTTCTTCTAATTCTAGTTCTAGATTCTATCTTTCCTCTCTGTATTACACGTATAAATAAAAATGATTAAATATAATTAAGTAGTTTGAACTAAACGTTAATAAATGTTTAGAGTTACTACCCTTATAATACTATTTTGTATGACATTGTTTTAATTCCACATTCATTCATAACGTTTCCCCTATTCAGTAAAACTTGTCTGAGAGTATTATCACACTAAAGTTATATGAACTCGAGTATTATATGTTCACAGAAGCAGCAGCTTCGCCCGCTTGAACAACCTAATTATTAATTTACTAAAGAGAATTGTGATTGTGTTCTAATATAATTAATTTTGCATCGTATTTACAGTGACTTCTGACATGGAAAATTAATGGACTTAGTTAACGACGTGGACTTAATTCATGAATTATCTAACACAAAAAGAATTCCCTTATTGGAATCAGTAGTTCTTGAGATTAAACCAAACGAACTTACTTATTTTTCAATGAAAACAAATAAGGCATCTTACTGGCGCTATTATGAGTCTAACTATAGCCTACCACAAAAACTTGAAATCTAATTCAACATTAATAATGAATTATTCATAAAACATAATACAAATGCATAAGAATAAAAACAGCATTACACTTTTTCCCTCATAGCAGGATAGGCAAAGAAAATCGAGGGAAATAGTGTTAAGATACTTCTTTTCCCACTTTCTACCAAATTTTATAGTTATTGTAAGTCGAGTATAATTTAATTTTTATGAGATGAAACCATTTCAAGTGATCAAAGGGTTTCCTGAATTAAGATAGTTAGGCAGATTTGTCTTGGCGAGTACTCCCGTTCTAAATGATATCTAACACCTGAATTCTGAATTAAGAAAAATTATTTATTTATTTATATAAAATTAAATATTAAATAATTAACACGAATTTGAACCCACTGTCTCGTAATGACGTTATTGCGCAAACAAAACGAGTTTTAAAATGAGTATTACAATCGTTTATTGCACTCGAGTAATTTCTCCATTTCCCCCTTGAATGATTTTAAAGCGATTTAGAAATCTATTTATTATGAAGGAATTCTTATATTGAGGCCAGTCCTGGTGCAGGCAGTGGCAAGAAATGAGCCTGAAAACGCGAATAGTTGTACGATCCCCACTCGAGAATATTTATTTACTTTTATATTTTCATTTCTTCGCTCTGTTGTCGAGGCAAAATGTGGAGTTGAATTCCGCCACTCAACACGTTTAAAGAATATGGCGGAAAGTGGAAAACGGAGGGAACATCAGGTTATCTCTGCCTGTCCTGCTATATTGTGGTTTATAAAGCTGCTTTTTTTCTTTCATATCTATGGCTATGGCAAAAATTTAAACTAAATCCTTTAATTACATAATAAATTATATCGAAACTACAATGAAATTTCATAACAATAGGGACCCGTTTCAACCTTGCTATTACGGTAAACTAATTAAAAGATATCTTGTTAAACACTTACAGACTAATTTTCCAGCCTTTTAAGTGTAAATGATTCTAACGGTATAATATTGTTTTACTATGAGTTTGTATGAGGTATCAGGAAAACGGGGAGTCTGGACACTAGGTTGTCTCCTCGTACTCTCTGTGGTAAACGGAATAGTTATTATAGAAGCCAACGATCATTTCGCGAAAGCAGAAAACAAAAAAGAAAACTTCATAATATTCCATTTATTGAATAACAATTCAATAGAAGACTTAGGTATTTTTTTAACATAAGTGTGTCCGAAGCGTGGAAATTAAAATAATTAATTCCCACGAGTGCGAATCGAACTCACAACCCTCACGCTGGCAGTCACAGGCTGTACCACTGCACCACGACTGGCATCAACTTCTTCAAAGAAAATTGATAAAAAAACCTAAAGGAAAATATACATTATCTATGAATAATTCAATAATATTATGTTACAAGGGGTGAGCTTGCGTATAATAAAAGTGTCGTCGACAAGAAAACTCGCGGCGTATCCGACACCCCCTAAAAGGCTTTGGGATTTTAAATGCTATTTAGAAACGTAATACGAGTACCTTTCGCCATTGATATTATTCAAAAATACAATATAATTTCATATATTTTTTATGTTTTTTAACTATTTTTAAGTATTATCCCACATTTTGGATGAAAATAGATACTAAACAGTGGGATTTGAAACACATGCTTCTTGAAACTTTTATAATTATATATCTTTTTTAACCGACTTCTTTAGCTTTAGGCTGTAACCAGTACAAAGCGGTGGTAGGCAGAGGGAATATAGTGTAAGACTCTCCGTTCTCCACGCTTAATCTACCAGAATAGGGAAATGAAAATAATTTAAGTATCTTAAATTTTTGAAAATCCTAGAGTGAAAATCGAACCCACACTGTTCCTCTGCGCCACGACGGCCTTAAATGTAAAAGCAACAATCTATCTATTTTAAAAAGTACTAAACAAATGAACTAATATTTAGGTTGTGAAGTTGTTACGTCTTAGGAATTATTATAAACAACTCTGAGCATGTCTCAGGATATAAATTGAGTTTGTAAACTTTTAATGAACTCTAATTTGTTTTGATCGTTGTGTCGACATCTATCTACGGATAAACCAATATTGAACCATAAGCGTGTGATTGTAAACGCGGCAGGCTGTGGGTTCGATTCCCACGCGAGGAAATGAAATATTTAATATTTTCATTTATTCGTTCTAGTGTCGAGGCAAAAGCGTGGTGTTGAGTTCCATCATGCCCCCAGAATTCGGTGGTAAGTGGGGAGTAGGGTGTCTGAAAACAAGGCCCCCTTTGCCTACTCTGCTACATTCAAGATACATAGTGAAGCTGGAAAAAAAAAAACTGATATTGAGGCCATTGTGGC
Source organism: Heliconius numata (assembly GCA_016802625.1). Lineage (NCBI taxonomy): Eukaryota > Metazoa > Arthropoda > Insecta > Lepidoptera > Nymphalidae > Heliconius > Heliconius numata. Next base: position 12,264 of record JAEBDU010009110.1, on the reverse strand, counting down.
GTATTGTAGATGGTCACGGGTTATATTCCCGGTCGGGGGTATGAATACTTGCATTACCTCACTCTGGACACAACAGGACCAAGTGAGGTATGAAATTTCGCCATTCAACAATGTCTGCAATGTCTTGAAAATGTGGCGGAAACGAGGTTAAAATACATACAAAAACGAACCTTTGTGAAGTTAATGGAAGTTGAAATTGATGTTTTTTACTAAAACCCACCTCTCCAGTCGATTAGAGGATTACAGCGCGCCGTAACGATGTCTTTGTAAAAAATATTCCTTCACAAATTGGCAAACTTGACGCGGTCGTCACCAAATGACTTTTTGCCTCTTAAAATATTTCTTATATGAAAAAAAAATGCTTTAATAGGTTTTTTTTAGTTTCACGCTGTAGGCACTGGGGAACAGGGGACCTGAACACCTAATGTCAAAACAACAACTCTTCGTTCCTCTTTAAAATACTTCCGTTCATTGAGGCATTGCGTGTTGAGTGGCGGAACGCAAATCTGCGCTTTGCCTCTTTACCAGAGCGAGCAATGGAAATATTAAATGTTTGATTCCCTCCAATGGGAATCGAACCCACAATCGTCACGTTTATACTAGCACGCTTGTGAATCTGCGCCACGACGCCCTCAATAGATAAAACCTTTTATAAGATTCACGCACCTAGGGAACCTAGATACCATAAATCTAAATTAGATCAGCTTCACTCATGGTTCATAAAAGAGGGTTAAAGACATTGTTCTCCACTTTCTTTACTTTGTGTTATTGAGTGTTTTGTGGCAGAATCCAAAGCCTCGCTTTGTCTTGCATTCCCCAAGTGGGGATTGAATTCAAATCCATTAAGATTTCAGTCATAGCTCTAATATTACAAAATACATACTTTTAAATATTTATTTAACATTGTATCAATATTACATCTCAGTTAAAATCCGTCAAGAATATCTCGTTACAAAGCGTAATGCCGCGTTAACGATCTTGTCATTTTAGACGACCGGCTATCCTTCTCACACTTTAGTTTCCCATCGTATAAAAGAGCAGGACAAAAGATTTATTGCGTAATACGGATTCAATTGAGTAGCTGGGAAGTTTTGATAGAGATTCTTTGAGTATGTAATTTCTTTACAATTTTGAAACAAAAGTGTTTTTGTTTTAAAATTATGTTTTTATTTAGATGTCATCGTATTTCAATTGTCACTTAATTGACTTTACAAGACGATAGTGCTTTGTGATTAAGGCCTGTCTTCATGTGTTATGGGTTCAATCCCCACTCGAGGACATGAAGCATTTAATATTTTTATTTCGTCACTAATCACCTCATTTCGTCACTAATTGCCTCACGGTGTCGAGGCAAAACGCGGCGTTGAGCTTCAAGATTGCGCGGAAAATGAGTAACGGAGTATCTTAACACTAGGTTCGAGGGAACCTAACCTACCCTGCTGTGTGTAGGAAACAGCGTGAAGCTAAAAAGGATACAGATTCTAATCCAATACAGATAAGTTGTTAACTATTTTAAGATAAACAGTAAACAAAAAATTCAGAGAACAAATTCAATTCCCACAAAAAAATCTCCTCTAACATAAGTAGTATTCTAAAGTTCATAGCATTGGCAGAGTGTTAAGACATAACAGTTCCCACCCATCGGCCAAATTTCGAACCACTTCCTGTTAAGTAGCGGAATTCAACGCTGCCTTTTGTCCCAAATATTATTAACATAAACAAAATTGAACCAATAACTTTATTTTCATACAAAAAATTCTTACCCAAACACGCCTACGTACAACGCCTCGCTTCATAAGGGACGGTCCACAAAAGGTCGTGTGCATTCATTTTTAAGATAAAGTCACGTTTTATCTCATGCTTTTTATTAAGTGGACCTACCGCGGTGTTTAAATATGTATATTGATTTATATTAAAATGGAATTTTTAGCTATACACGATACACCTATCATTCATTATTTTACATGGTAATAAGACAAAACGCAGCGTTGAGATCCGTCATTTAAATATTGCTTTTGGCTGGGAATCGAACCCACAGCCGGTGCAAGTCAGCAGTTTCTACTTTTATGAAGAAATTAAGAAAAGTCGAATGGTTTTAAAATGATAAATGATAGAATATTAGCGGGAATCAAGGTCGGTGTTCACTCAGCGGGAGGCGGATTTTAGAACAATATTATCTTTAAGATGTTAATTCATTCAAAACAATTTTGATTTATAAGGATTTTTTAATTAATCATTAGTAAAAAATATATATTAAATTTTAGAAAATAATATGCTCTTCACTTCCATTCTTTCTTTTTTATTATGAGTGAGAGTGAGTTTAGAGTTGAGATTTTGTTACTTTTTGCTGCACGCTGTTTGGGTAGGTAGAGGGAACCTAGTGTTAAGACACTCAACTTCACTTTCCTAATAGGGAAAATGAAAAACAATTTTTGTCGGTTTCTAAAAGGTGCGGGTTAAAATCCCGCTACGTTCAAATTTTTATACGTTTACTAAGTAAATGTTTTTCTATAAAGCGCAGCGTTATGTTCCGCGACTCAAAACGTAACTCCTCCAGAACTGTCGACGAAAGACGATATGTCTTAACACTAGGTTGCCAGGTTCCCTCTGCCGAACCTGCTATATGCAGCGTGAAGCTTAAAATATACTATGTATATATTTTAAAACATCAACTAAACTTAAGCAACTATAAATTAACTTTATTAAAAGAAATCAAGAACTCCTATTTCCAAACGAATAATAACAAACGTAAATACAACATTACAATTACATATACTAGCTATCATATCAAAATCTTCATATCATACTCTCTTAATAGTTGATTAAGATATGCCACGGACAGACGGAATGCTTTAATAGAAATACGGTCGAGTGGATGAGAATCGATGCTAAGGAATTAATATTTATTAATAGTGTAATGGAATATTCAGTTTCTTATACTTGGTAGATTTTTTTTTAAATAAATATGTCAAAACTATTTTTATATTGTTCTTAATTTTTTGTGCTTTTTGTCTAAAATAAAATAGAATAATATAACACGCAATATACGTGTGTCAGTCGGTCATCACGATAGAAAGGAATATATTTATTTTAGTTAAAAACAAAGAAAATGAGGACAATATAAAAAAAAATATTATGAATAGGAATTTGGCGAATATTTATTATAAAATGTAGCTTCACGCCATATCCCACATGCATCAAGGTAGGTAGAGATAAACTGGGAACATAGTTAGAAGTCACTCTATTTCCGTTAAAGTACTTCCGTTCCCCACTTTCCACTGAATTCTTGCGGTTGAGTGGCGAAACTCAACGCCGCACTTTGCCTCGTTACCAATGCAAAGAAATAAAAATATTAAATATTTCATTCCATCGATTGGAAACCAAGCCTAAAACCCGTTTTGTTTACAGTTAGACTCTTTACCGCCACAACGAATGTTAAAACACTTATCCTGAACAAAGAAATCGAATTCACAACCTCCAAGTAGTTTATCTACTTAACAATTTAACAACCTACCAGTGTAAATTGAAGCCTTTACTTCATCTTTCTATTTTAGTTAATCAAGAGAAGCAATCAAACGTAACGATATCTCTTAATTAATTATTACTCAAAGATGCTCCGATATTGAGATGTTTTAAACGGTTCGATATCTTAAGGTAAATATTTGAAAGGGGTTCAATCGGAAATATGTTTTAGATAGAGGTAGAAGATTCGATTTGGCTTGAGGCAAGTTTTATGAGTCTAGTGCTTTCTAGAATTGTTTATTATATTTATTTATATATATATTGCCGAGAAATTCTTAGCTTAGCTGTCTGTCTGGTAAATGATGATGGTAACGTGCCGCTCTCTATTTGCCTCGCTGTTGAAAATTTAAAGATTAGATTTAATAAATACAGATTCACATGTTTAACCCATTTTTTTATTTAATTGACTTAACCTATTTATTCCTTGTTTATATTGTAAACTCGTAGAAGTGAGGATCGAACCCACAACCACCACGTGTATAGTTAGACACTATCCTACTGTGCCACTATGCTCATACCTATTTTTGTTTCATGCTCTATCGTGTAAATAGGAGTCAGAATTTAGTGTTAAGAAACTTCTTTGTCCACATTCCACCGAATTTTCGAAACCACGCTTTGTCTTTGTCTTTACACCAGAGGAAGCAAATGGAAAAATAACATAATTAATTCCTCCAAATTGTGAGAATCGAACCCACCAACGTAACCACGTACATAGTGTTACAATATTATATTATTATGGTGTTATTATTTTATAAGTTTCAATGCTTAAGACTGATCTCCGTGACTTGTGAGAATACACAAAGCCGTTAGCTCTAATGTCTAATGGACTTATCTTGTCACTACTGACATTATACGCATGTATATATAACAAATCGATATACGTAGGTTCGATTAAACGAGGGCTTAGTTCCTAATTGTTCCAATGAATCATTTCATACCTAATAATTCTAATAAATAACTTCAAATTTAGAAGAAATTTTACTAACTTTTGGGCCTAAAATTAATAGAATGTCGGTCAAAGTTGAATCTAAGATCTATTGCTATGTGATCAGAGTGGGAATCGAACCCACAACCAGTCGACTTTCAGCACTTTTTCAGCCGCTGCGCCAAAACTGGCACCAAATATGTACATAATTATTATAAGAAAAAGCCCAAATAATTATTATAATAAACAAGTATTTAAATAAAATACTGTATCTTGTTGTTTCACTTTATTACTTTATTAAATTTTATATAACGATCGTTTTAGCATACTAAAGTATTCATATTCACATATTAAACACGTTACGGCACACAAATTCCAAGGTTTTAGGGATTTACTTAGGTATTACGTTTTTTTGGCATAATTTTATTAAAATATGTGTTATATACTCACATCGTAATTTAAATTCTTATTTGTTTATCTGAATGTTTATCCGTAGCTTAGCAGGATAGGCATAGGGAACCTGAAAACCTAGTATGTGCAAGTGGCGGACAGCGCCATGCGTTACCTTGTTACCAGTGCGAAGAAATGAAAATATTTTATTTCCTCGAGTGGGAATCGAATCTACACCTGCTTCACGACTTTAGGTGTTCTAAGATCTTCTCCAGTCACATTAACATTACTCATTAAGTACAGCGAAAGCAGAATGTAATGAAACAAAAACAATCCACGAAACGTTCAAAGCGTCTGTCATTGTCTCGACGAGGCCGAGGGGTTCAATAACGGTGATGTCGGTAATGGGGACACTATTAAAAAGTAATTTACGTTCACTACGTAAAGCTACAATCGTTTCATTTCGTTTGTGAAAAATTTTAATTATGTATTTTCGTTTGTACGCTCTGGAAAATCTATGTGCGGTGTTTAGATCCGCAGGGCCGCGCAACATAAAATTAGAGTGAAAAGTAAATTATTGACACTAGACTCTCTTTTTATACTCTGTTATAATTGGAAAAGTGGAAAATTAAAAGGGCGTCGTCGCGCAGGGGCACAAACGCGTGACTGTTAACGTGACGGTTGTGGATTCGATTCCCACTAGCAGGAAAATATTTGATATTTTCATTTTCTCGTCCTGGTAACTGAGAAATCGGCGACAAGCGAGGACTGGAAGTGTTTTAATGGACAACAGTGTGTTTTTAAAGTAGGTTCCCAGATTGCCTCTGCCTACCCTGCTACGACAGCGAGATGAACCCGCATATAGTAAGGCCGAGTCATTCCCGCGAGTAAATAAATATAAAAAAAAACAGTATATATATATAGTTTAGATTTAAACTGAATTTCAACCTGTGATAATCGCGCTTAGAGCCAGCTACATCGCTAGTGCTTAATTGATTGTGGTATAGCAAATCGGCTTACCTTAACAGTTAGGTAGAAGTAATACTAATTGCTCTATTAAACACTCAGTGAACCATTTAGTTATTGGTTATTCTATTATTTATAAATATACGTATACATTGAGGCACAGTAGAGAGTATCGGATTAAATACACGATGGCTGTGGGTTCGATATGGTTAAGTTAAATTTATATGCAAAATAAGTTCGTTTGTATGGCCCGGTTAGATGAATGTTGTTTGTGGAATTTTAATAATAAAAGAAGTAATTTTTCCTTTGGGTATGAATCGAACTTATAACCTGTTTTGCCAAAGACAATGCTTGCTAATAATAGCATGTATGTATGTATAAGCGATTGTTATGTATACGAAGAGCTGAAGATCGAGCTCAGTGGCGTGCCATTGGAGAGGCTTATGTCCAGCAGTGGACGAGAATAGCCTGATGATGATGAAATAAAATTCTATATGAGATAGAGACATTTCTCAATCTCATACAGAATATTCGTTGTTAATCCATTTCCAACTACACCGTGACGACACCAGGTGTTGTCATTGATTGACGTGTCGTTTACCAAACGCAGTTTGATAGCAACCATTCGCTAAATCACTTGTATATAAATTTTTTTTATCTTCACTCTGTATCCCGCATATTGAAGGGTAACTTAGTGGTAAGACAATCCGTTTCTTCCTTTCTGCAGAATTATTAAAATATTACATGTTGTCTTATCACCAGAGCGAAGATATGAAAATTTGAAGTAATTCATTTGCCACTGCACTCCAACGGCCTTAAGAGCCTTGGATTTTATTGCCATTAACGGAACCTCAAACACTCGCTACTAAAAGAAAACATAAAATTTATTTTTATGGAAAAATTTAATCAAAACGCTCCCGCCATACTACAGCGCTACACTACACGCTGCACGCTAACCTCTTTTCATTCTCAGCTTTCTTGACCTAAAATATGAACATGAATATATAAAGTTACATTAAATCCAAGTAGCTTTTCATCTCCCATACATTTCTGTTGCTCGTTCCGACCTACTTGCTCCGCTATTCTGCTAGTTATCGTGGAAATAAGCTGAAGAAACTCATACAATTGATTAACGAATTCATATTTTGGCTTACTTTGTTTATTGGTATAATATAATAGCGTAGCATGTAAATTTGCTTGTTAAAGATGCCATTACAGCGTAGTTTTCAAATGTCTGTCTCCATATGTGGTCATTATAGTTTCGATACATATATATATAAAAAAATAAAATGAAGTTCGTTAGTTCACTTACATTCTGAAATGAAACTTGGTTTATATTTCTCCATGGAGTTCCAACTTTGGGCCGAATGTCATAAAAATAGGCACAGCGACTTCGTTTACAATAGTACAAGAAACTAACAATAAGCACAAAAGTAATAGTTGCTTATAGAAACCAGTGATTTTTGTATGTTCTCCTTAGTTTGTGTATTGTGGGAGTAATATATTTATTTGTTTAAAATCATATATGCATTTTAATATGGCAGCTTAAATTTATATACTAGTAACAATGTATTGCAATTATGTAAAGTATTTTGTGGGACATATGTTTATATAAGGAGATGAGGAATATTTTTTTTTTCAGATAGGAGAAGTTGAGAACGGAGTGTCTTAATATTATGTTCTCTCTGTCTATTCTGCTGTATACGAAATACAGCGTGAAACTGTTTTTTAAAGTACTAAAGATTTTAGGTGTAATCTTCAAGCTGAATACTAAATCAATTTGATTCACAAGTCATTTTTACGAAGAATTATTCGATATTTAATAACCTTTAACCTAAAAGAAATTCATTCACCTCATACAAAAGAAAACACTTGTGTTAATTGTTAAGAATTGAACCTTTTCCATTCATTCGTTTCATATGTAAACGTCTTTTCATATAAGCGTACGGGTGCTTTGTCTTCTATAGAATGTTAGCAATTTGTCACTTTCCGCTTGATGTCTCTATTAAAATAAGTAATTTTGGTGTCATATTAAACGAGGCCCAATTAAATTAACTGTAGGTTACTAGGCTATATACAGGGTGGAAGAGGCAGCGCTTCTTTTACTGAAACTGCATATAGGGTAAAATATTTCAAACCCAGAATTAAAAAAAATAATCAAGGTACCTCAACAGTTTATACGTAGGATTTTTTTTTCATTTCACGATTTTTATCCATACCTGTATTTCGTGTCACGCACACATACGTATGCGACGTTGCCGCTTTGACAGGTTAGTGTGTGCGTGCCTATGTTATACTTTACAAATGGCGTTTTATATTAAAACGATAATTTTATTATTTATTTTGTTTGAAAAAATAACTTTTTCATTTTTGGGAATTATTTTTTTTCCGAATTATATCAGGCTTTTATAGAGTAGTTAAAACCGTGGTTTCATTTAAAGTGGCGCTGACAATTCCATCCTGTATAATATATACATAAATTGGTTAGCTTTACGCTGTATCCAGCACGGAATAGGGTATGCAGAGGGAACCTGGGAACCTAATGTTAAGAGTCATCGTTCCCTATTATGAGTTAAGTTCGACTTTTTCCGCCGAATTCTTGAGGCATTGCGTGTTGCGTGGGGACTCAGCGTTGTTCTCTTATCTTGGGATCTTGTCTTAAAGGAAATGGAGTTTCTTAATATTAGATACCCAGGTTCCCTCCCCCTACCATATTATGTGTTTTTAAACACACTCACATTCAGGGTGAAGCTAAAAAAAATACCTGTTCTTATGCTCAAATCATTCTGTAGAAAGATATAACACATCAGGATAAAATACGTTTAAAAGGTTTTTTCCGTTTCATCGTACATTTTATTAACGCTGTAAAAGCCTATAAATACGAGGGAAATGGTGGAACGTTATCGAATGTGTTGCAAAAATCCTCAGCCTTTTATTGGTTTCTTACATACTTCAAGATTTCAATATAAATCTCGTATTTCTTGTAGAAAGTCATTTGAGTAAAGTTGCTCTTGGTACTGGAGAATGACTATAGTCAGTTCGATTTTGTGTTCGATTTTGTGTAAAGATGAATAAAAAGGTATATTTTTTATTCATCTAGATATTTGTATAGAGTAGTTTGTTTAGTACATGTAGTGCTAGTGTACGAAAGAAGGCCAATAGGCATATCGTCTTACTCTAAACACGGTTATGGGTTCGATTCCCACTCGAGTGAATGAATTATTTTTATTTCTCCACTCTGGTAACAAGACAGCACAGTTTTCAGTTATTCCACCATTTAAGTTATACAAAAAAATATGTGGTGCGCGGGAAACGAAATATTTTTACACTAGTGAAACGTGAAGATAAAAAAATGTCAGTTATAATACTGTGTTTAAAACCGAAGCCTAATAAAAATCTACCACGGTAAGCCTTCTTAAAGGGTAAGCCGTACGTTACCTAACATCTTCTATGAGGAAAGTTTCTCTTTGAGCTTTAAGTTATAAACCTTTAAAGTTTCAATTCAGGTTCATACATCTTAATATGAATTATGAACACATGTTGAAGACGAAACTGGGTATGTTATAACTTATTTATGAGAACGTCGTTGCGCAGTTGTTATTCATCTAAACATATGCTAGTTGTGGGTTGAAATTCGTTCACCCCGTTTGGCAAATGGAAATAAAACAATTTGTATATTACACATTTTTATTCATATAATTCCTCTTGCCTTCATATATATATGGTCAGTCTAATACAAAAAATATTTTTCCAAGCAGACCAGTATTTCTTGAGATTAGTGCGTTTAAACAAACAAAATCTTCCACTTAATAATATTAATACAGAAGTATATATTAAGTAAAATCCTCATTTTTTTTTTATTTTGCAAAAAAAATGTTTTCTAAATTGCTACAAAAAAGCCTACAAAAATCATATGCTGTATTTGAATCTATGGCCTTATTGAGTATAGCAGTTGATAATTTCCTCTCAGCTATGGTAATTGAAGGCGAGCCGTTCCCTTTAATCAAAGGTGTTATTTGTGAAATAGGGCAACAGGTCAACTGCATTTGCTCTGGAGTAGAAATATCGATTTTATTACATGATACTTTAATTATATTTATTTATATGAATTCAATTTATATCAGTTAAATTTTTATAGTTCCGTTTTGTTCTGGATTTGATTTTAAATAATAAGCTTGTTAATTGAATAATTTAATTTAATTTATTTTAATTCTAAGTAAATTCCTTTTACGTTTTGTGGGATATATCGATTAAAATATTGGTATTTTTAAATATGATAATTTTACTGGCTTAAAAAGAATGGGACTTAAGATGAACCCGTTGTTCATCTTAAATTAGAATCTCCATACTTATCAATCAAAATGCGGATAAAAAAACCAGATCAAGACAAGGTACTTATAAGTAATAACTTCCTCCAAGCTACATGCAATGTCTCGAAAATTGGGCGATGGATGGGGAAAAGAGTGTCTTAACACTACAAAAATAAACCCATACAAACATACCTGTACTACACTAACATACTACCATACTACGCTTACATTCAAAAAGCGTACCATTTCCTTTCTCATATTCAAAAACATAAAAAGTTATATAAAAAAACCGTTAAAAGAGAGAAAAATAAACTCTAAAAATGATATAGAACCAGAACTGCCACTAGTGAAATGCTAGATGCTATGTTATTCACGCTTTAACATAAACAATACCTTTAGAACACGCCAGTAAGGAGACTACGGCACGTGTCGGTGACTAAATGTACAGTAGTAGTGCATTTTATATGAAAAACCCTTTGAATTTTTAATTTTAAATGTTTTTTTTTTAGAAATCCAATTCAATTCAATTTTTAGATTTATGGTTTTTAGTTGCAGCTGCTTTCTTATAGATTTTTGCATTTTTATTTATCGTGAACGCGACGGTTGTGGATTCGATTCTCATTCGGGGAAATTAATTATTTTCGTTTGAATATTTTTGAAATTAAATATTTCATTTCTTCGAGTGAGAATCGAACTCACAACCATCGCGTTTACAATCACATGTTCCTCCTCGTTCCTCATGGCCTCTGATCTACTTCTATATTCATCTTTTTTACTTTGAAATTTATATGAAAATTATACTTTATATAAGTAAATTTGCGTGGGTTCATTATGACATTGTAATTTAAATAAGTGGCGCTAGCGAGTGGGTGGTCTGGAGTATGGACCGTTGGTCTATAGAAAATAAATCTTAAGTAATATATTAGGTTGATAAATAACTTTATTTTCTTCTTATATTTTTTATAACCACTGTCCTATTGTAAAGTTTATTTATTTGTTTGAAATTTGGTAAAAAAGAATTGTAAACAAAGTAGAATTATATTTGTGGTATGATAGGTCATCGTGGCGTGAGCATAAGGGTGTGACGGGTTTGGAGAATTTGAAGGGTTTGGGATTTTGGGTTTGATCCCCACTGGAGGGATTGAATTATTTTTTATTAATATTTTCATTTATTGGCTTTGGTACTAAGACAAAAAGCCTCCAAAATTCGGTGGAGAGTTGGGGAAGGGAGTCTCTTAACACAAGGTTCCCTCTGCCCACGCTGTATACGGGATACAGATTTATTTTAGAAATAAAACAAGAATAAGTTACATTTTTGCTCTGTGTTTAAGAGTTTCATTTGAAAATGTATAAAAATGCGACGCAAATGTCAAATATTTTATTATTAGATAAATTCTCGAGATTATATTTAGTTCTGGACAAGTTATTTCATATGCCATAAGAGTTTGAACTACTTCGCTACTTAGAGTTACTCGTTTAGAGTTACTTTTACAGTTGTTACATACGAGTTCTAGACGCTGTAGCTTATTTGTATTATAATTTTGTTTAGCCTTACATATTTCCTTTCAATAGCTAGTGTTAGGACACTCTGTTCCACACCTTCCGCCTAATATTCAAGACATTGATTAATTATCGTGTTATTTAATTTAATTTGTAACTCCTAATATAATTCCAAATTTATACAAAGAATCAAAATATCATCGAAACAAATAAGTACTAGTACATAACAGTCTCGCGTGACTTGTGCTTAAAAGCGTTTGCGTGTAAAGAAAATATTTTAATACAACATTAAATATACATAATGATATCACGGTATGTAATCATTGTGACAAACTGAATATTTCTTTTATGAAAACACCTATTTTAGGTAAAACATTTTCTTTTATTTTTCCAGCTTCACGTAGGACATACGTACTTCACGACGTAAATATTTTCTTAAAGCTACATGCTGTATCTCGCACATCGTAAGGTAGGCAGAGAAAATATGGGAACCTAGTGCTAAGCCACTCCGTTACCATTAACTTCCGTTCTCCACTTTCAGCTGTGTTCTGGATGTATTGTGTGTTGAGTGGCGTCTCACTTCTGTTCGTTACCAGAAGAAAAAAAAATATATAAATATTTATCAGTGTGGGAATCGAACCCACAACCGTC
>JAEBDU010009108.1:0-10820 GCA_016802625.1 Heliconius numata | reverse complement strand
ATAAATTCCTCATGAGCGTTTAACGCCAATCTTCGTTCTTTGCCTTCAGATAAGGTACTATCCCAAGAGAACGGTACTTTATAGCTATTGTCTCGAACAGTTTTACTTGCTGTATTTTTAAGATTCTCATAATCTGCCATGTATTGTGACTTTATCTTTCTTTTAGTACCGGGCAAGTATCTCCTTTTTATTTTCTCTTCTTTCTTAATGGCTTCCGGAAATAGAATTGCTACTGTGTCGTTAAATATATTTTTTTGATTTTTCATAATGTCTAACATTCGCCTTTCCTTTTCCAAGCGCTGTGCTTCCAGTTCTCGTAATGGTTTTTCGTCTTCAATTAGTTCGGCTCTATTTATTCTTTTTTTTACTGCGATAGTTTTTTCTATGAGCTTTTGAATTATATTTTGCCACCTTTCCTCAGGGCCGACGACTTTTAACCTTTGTAATCTTCTAGCTTCCGCTTCTTCTTCAAGCCTCTTTTCTTCTTCCTCTCTTAACTTGCGTTTTTCTTCTTCTTTTAATGCTAGTAGTTCTCCTTCTTTCCTTCTTATTTCTTGTAATATTTCGGGATTATTGTTCATCCACTCTTCTTGCCAAGATATAAATGTTTGCATTACTTTCATTTCACGTATAATCATGTTTTCCATTCGCCCTATATAAGCAGGATTATCAATCATAAAAATTGAGGGATATAAAAACATTCTGAAAGAGCCATTAACATCGCTCACTCCAACAATATTTTTAGCTAATGGAAGCGTATGTAGAGTCACACTAGTGAGCATATTTCCAGATAAAGTTTGAATTGCTATTGGCTGATCGCTTCTTAATAGCAAATCCCAAGTTTCCAAATCTCCCTCAGATGTTGAAATGAATAATAAACTAGGCTTATACAATGACCAAGCCCCGTCAGTTAATCGACAAGGTCGCTTTTTCCATATAAGGGGCCGATTTACTAATTTATCCGACCATATGGCAAATATTTTTCCCCCAACTGTCAGTGTTATGTGACTAATGAAAGGATTTTTCAGTGTTCGTATTATAGTACCGTCGTGAATGTAACAATTAAATTTTATATCGCTATACTCAGAGTTTACGACTTCACCCGTGTTAAATTCATGGCCTTCCCACGTTATTCGCGCTAGCTCGCCGTGTTGAGAACCGCAATATAGTACAGTATTTATTTCGGATTCACTTTGGGGAACTATTTCGCAAGTAAAATATTTTCTGCCTGTACCTGTACCTCTCGGCGTATACTTGTATTTTATTACCGGGGGATTCATTCCGAAACTTTGAAGTGGCAAAGTTTGCGGTTGACCCGCAACGCCTAATAAAATCTTGTAACATGGTTGCAAGTTACGGTCTAACACCTTTAGAGGTGAAAAATCTACTAATAAACCTGAAGGTCTTTTTTGAACTCTTTTCGACTTTTTTATCTTTTTACCTTCAAATAGAGTCACATTTTCAATGGATAAACTCCAAATCATAATTAATCCATCTTCAGATCCTGTAAAAAATACTGGAGTTTTTTTGTTGTCCGTTGCCAAAATTGATTTACCTGTCGGTGTAACAGTAAAATTAGGTGAAAGCCAATTAATTGCTGTAATTGGTCCATAGTGGCTTGTCATTAAATTACTTAATGCTGTTGACTGAACAACTGCATTATCTTGTACATTTTTCATCCAACCCATATGTGCGTTCATAGCAATTTTATATTTTTCTCGCGTTTCACTTAAAACTTCCATTTTTTCAACATTTTCTAATTTGTGTGTAATATCCCAAATAACAACTTGACCATTTATACATCCACCAATTAAAATATTTTCATCAAATGGACAAAACGATAAGACTAATACTTCTCTTGGAGATTCTAAATAAAGCTTTGATATTAAACTATCAATATGACTCCATATTAAAACAGGATTTAGACCATATACTGCTCTTTGAATTGGATCAGGGCGAGAACTTAAAGTTTTCAATACAACTGGTGAAACATCCGAATAAGCAATAGCAACAATACCGGACCACATAGGATGGAAAGCAGCACAAGAAATATACTTATCTTTAGCCCTTACATCTGTAAAACAAACGTACTCTTCAAATGTCATAGTAGTATAAATATCTACAGTTTTTTCGGTCACTAAATTAGGATAATCATTGCAATAAATATCCATTACGGTGTTGAGTTCTACTATTGAATCCATTTCAGTTTGCCTATCACTCATGAATTTGTTAATTTTTTTTATATATGAAGGTCTTCGCATTCGTAGTAGTGCGTTTCTATATGCTTGTAGACCAACTTCGTCAGGAGGCTCAGTAATTACTTCTTCTTCTTCATCAGAGCTATCGTTGTCTACAGGTTTATCTATTTCTTCATTTTGACCAGTATCACCACCGGCTTCGATATCGTCAACTTTTCCCAAAGCATCAGCTATAGACTGCGTCCATACATTTTGTGGATAGCGTAGTTCTGTTTGTGCGAAGTTTTGTATAGTTGGTGGAGCAGCTTGAGTAGCACAATCAATTCTACGCCGAAATACATTATTAAACTTTTGTCTATATGGAGTCAATTCTATATAACCATCTCTAATTGAATTTGTATCTCTTACATTAAATTTATCAGGTTGGTAATGCTTTGGAAATTTAGCCTTAATTTCTATCTCCAATAAAGGCCTGGTGTTAATAGGAACTAATTCTTGTATTTCTATTTCACTACCAAGACTTTTCCAAGGCCTTGGCTTTTTTTGAACTGCCTTTTCTAATTTTTTCTCTTGTCTTCTTATGAATCTATCAGATTGTTGCTTACAGTGATCTCGAGCATCTGTCGTGCAGCATACGTAAAATTCATCAACATCGTTAGATTCATCAACAATATACCCCACTAAGACTAACTCTTCAGGATATTTTCCTAGAGGTTCTTTTAAGGGAAAAAACTCTGATAATTCGCCGCCCACCTCGATAACTTCCATTATTTTAGTTTTTGCAATAGATTTCCAGGGATATTGTGCATTAATATCTGTACCAACAACCATTTCTATTTGCAACTGTGTTTCCTCTCCAATTACAATTTTGTATACCCCATCTACGTCATAATTGGGAATAAATCTTTTCCTTCGTGGTTGAGGTTGAGGTGTTGTCATGTTATCTTCCACAAACTGATCTGTAAATATGTAAAGTATTATTGTATAACTAATATTATTTACAATGTAACGTATTATATGTTACTATATGAATGACAATATTAATTGTCAATTTTATTCGTAGTTGTCAATCTACAGTTTTTTGTAATAAAACCTCTTTCACGCAGTCTGTTACATATATTTGAACAAAACATGCGTTCTAAGTAGACTCGGGCAAACCAAAATACGAGTAGCTCGAAAATTGTTAGGAACTTTGTTACAAACGTTTCCTGTATTTGACTTGTATAGAAAACTTCGTTTGATGTTTATGCTCATTCCATTTTAAAGGAACAGGTGCTGTAGGTGAATTGTTACGAAAATTATTATCATGTTAAAGATGATAATATTGAATTCTATAGATTGGTGTATAATATGAAAATTTTAGCAAAATATTAAATGACGTATACAAATATAAACAATATTATTAAAATATGAATACATTGAGCGGCGTTGAGCTCTGTCACTCAACACGCCATGCCTCCCATGGAAGTGGGGAACGGAGTGCTATGTGCGGGATAGTGCGTGAAGCTATATAGAGAACAAATATATTATAGAGAAACAAAAGTTTCATCTTAGCATTGTGAAATCTTGATACGACTGTTACGGGTGATTGTGCCATTTAACGGCCCCTGTAGGACAATTTGAGCGAATTGATTCTTCTGCTATCAGATTGCTATATGTGAATGTTTTGTACGTGAGGTAATTTTTGATGTTTTGAGATATATATTTATTTTCATTTTATCTATTCCCGTACACAGGTAGAATGTTTTTTAGCTTCACCTGTAGTAGACATTTCGTTCTGATTGAAACATTTCCGTTTTCCACTTTTAGCCGAATTCTCGAGGCATTGCGTGGTGAGTGGCGGCTTTTAACATTTTACGAATAGTGTTATCTGGACGTATGTTTAATCATTCTTCATATAAAACAGAGGAAATATATATACAAAAACTCTTTTGTTACTGAGTGATTGACAGACAACGCACAGATTAAATTACTGAACTTGGAAAGTTGAAAATTGGTTTGTAGATATTAGGAGACGGCACTGAGAGACGATTTCAAGAAATCTTTATGGTGACAGGGAAAATCAGAATTTTCCAGTTTATGTTTAATTGGACAATGCGTGGACACGCAAACATCCTTTAAAATAAAAAAGTACGGAACTAATATGAAGTGAAAAGTAAAATAAAACCAGTACAAGTAAATTAATTCCAGCAAAACGGTTTTTAAAATTGAGCTATCTCAGACAAAAGATGGAGCTCAATTATGGTCTAAAAGCTATGGTTTAATGCGACACATTTAACGTCTGGGTATTGTTATTTATAAGTATATACGGCTTTTAATTCTGGATGCCCTGTGAATGTTGGCTGGTTGTGGGTTCTTTCCTCACTCGAGGAGATAAAATATTTATTTAAATTTGTATTTCCATTTCTTCGCTCTGTTGTTGAGGTAAAGCGCGGCGTTGAGTTTCACCACTCAACATACAATGCCTACAGAATTCGGCGGAAAGTGGGGAACGGAGTATCTTAAGACAACGTTTCCTTTGCCTACCCTGCTGTGAGCTGGATACAGCGTGTGATACCACGGTGCAGTAGCACAGGGTCTGACCGTAACTCCACTAGGAGATTGAATGATTGTTATTTCCTCGCTTTGGTAACGAGACAAAGCGCGGTGATGAGTCCCGAAAATTTGATGGAAAGTATGTCTTAACACTAGGTTTCCAATGCCTACACCGCTATATGCAGTATTTATATTGGGAAAAATTAAAGTGTAAAGAGATTTTTATTAATATTTCTTTTCATCATTATTTCGAGCAAAGCGTAGTTTAACGAGGGAAGAGATCAGGCTATACGTAATACATATAAGTATGTTTAACTTAGTATCTCACCTGTTCGAATTTCGGTCGGTTCTTCTTCATAACTAGAATCTGAAGACCCATTTTCAGTACTTTTGACTTTATTTTCATCATTTTCACTTTCCGTGTCACTCATTCCGTAGACTTAAAATATTATAATTGAATATTCTCTACACACAAATAACTAACGTATATAATCTGTTAATTATTTCAATCCAATACAATCTTATGAATAATATATCGTTAACTTCCTTCGCTCACTAATATTATTAATTATTTACTAGACTATATTATGAAGGTATTTTCTCAATTGTAGGTATTCTATAGTTCAATTGTAACAATGTCAGTTCAAATTGAATTCTATTATACAATCGAATAACAATCTGTTAGTAAACAAGTTGTACGCGCATGTGCTGTTGATTCTTGTACTTGGCACCGTTTGGTACTTACTTTGGGGTGGGGGTAAGTTAAGTTTTGCTATGGTTACCTGTTGAACTGTTTTATGATAAATTGAAATTCAAGGCCACACGTGGCGCAGGTTCACAAACGTGCGACTGTCAGTACGATGGGATGTAGGTTTGATTCTCACTCGAGGAAATGAAAAAATCAATTAATTTCCGCCACATGCAATGCCTTCAGAGTTCAGCAGAAAGTGAGGAACGGATGTGTCGTAATGGAAGCCGAGTGTCTTAACACCAGGTTCGTAGGTTCTCTTCTCATATCCTGTAATGTACAGGGATACAGCGTGAAGCTAAATCTTTAAAGTCTTTTCTGTAGATACATATTATAGATATGTATCTACAGAAAAGTAGATACAGACTATAGCCTCTAGTTAATAACTTATTTAGTCTCTTTTCTTTCAGGCTGCGCTGTCACACCGTAAGGAGTCGGCAGCCCCGCTGACAACGGACCGAGATGGCACTATCTTTCGAAACCCACTCTCGTACCCGCTAGCTTTAATACTACGACTTCGCGTGTTACAGGTAAATTAAATGAATCTAAATAGTTAACCATAACTTAAGTAGTTACTAGTTCGTACTTTATTAAGGTTCTATACCTCAAAGGAAAAAAGTGATGAAGTGTGAGTCGGACTTGCCCCTCAATGGTTCGGTATTAATTTCAGGATTGTAGGTCACACAGTAAAATATAAATGAAATTTATAGATTTTATTTCATACAAAATTAATGCATAGATCAGCTAACCGAAACCCGATGACCTACCAGCGGTAATTGGTACGTAAGCCTGGGTGGGCAATTGCGACTGGGTCTTGGACCGGGAGAATTCTCGATTATCTAATATATTCAGAGACATTTCAAGGTGAGGAACGGAACTTAACGCCGCGCTTGTTGGATTAAAATAGGGGAAACTATAGCTATTTAAATATAAAGAATTCATGATCTTAATATGCTGCAATCTTTATTAAATTTATAGCTTACATTTTAAAATAAATCATATATTTTTCTAAGACCATAAAAAGAAAATATTACTACAGGGAGCCCAGTAACACGGCAATTGTACTTAACATTAATCTAACTCTGGAACATAACGACGTACTTATATATAATAGAATGAAATATTCCCACATGTCACATTTCAAAACTATAGCCCTTCTATAAACGTAAAGCCTGAATTATTAAAATGTATGAAAATTTTATCCATATGGAATATCCTGTACATAATACCACAGGCTTGGGTAATCTAGTGTTACGACACTCTGTTCGCTAATTCTTGAGACATTGTTAATTGATTTATTGTTTCGGCCTAATTTTCAAGACATTGTGTATTGAATGGCGGAACTCAACGCCATGCCTTGTCACATTACCAAAACGAGTAAATGCAGAATGTGTGTGAGAATTTAACCCATAACTCGCGCTTTCACATTCACACACAAAATTAACGTGAACTCTAAAACCTATTTACTCGCTCATTGGACTCGCTATTGATCTTTGAATAGGCTTTGAAATGCTTGCAGTTCTGATGTGAAATCAATATTCTGTCCAAAGCTTGTATGTAATAATATACCGTGTATAATATGATACCTAATACTGAATTGCACTAATTTTGTATACAAAATTACCTATTTTATAGCTGGTTGTAGTGGCTCACGGTTGTGAGTTCGAATCTCATTTCAGGGAATGAATTATTTCTTTTCTTCGCTCTGATACAAAGCGCGGTAAAAAATGTCTTGAAAATATGATGGAAAATTAAGAATGGAGTCCTCTCTGCCTATCCTGCTATATGCGAGATACAGTATGTAGGTAAAAAATAAATTATTTAACAACTCTCTGTAAATGTTTGTTATCCAAACAAATAGATGGGTATGTAGGTGTATTTTAACAACGAAAATATTCAAAGAGATCGTAGATTTTTTTATTTGTATTAATCACTAAAATGAAACAAGAAAAAAGAATGTATATATGTTTCATATTTTTAGGAAAAAATGATTTAGGGTAATACAAAAATTGTAACAGTCTGTCTTGTCTGTTTGTACACGCATATCTTCTGAACTCAGGCACGCTCTATATTTGATTTTTAAAAAACACATCTGAAACCTAGTAGTCCAGCTAAACTTTAAGAAACAATTAAATACCTTAACCAAAATTGGTGAGGCTGATGAGAATTTTCGATTGACTAATAAGGATTTAGAACATCGTATGAACAACCATAACAGTCCAGGTGACCTATAAAAAATATAAAATGCCGCCTTAGAAAAAAAATTAAGCATTGTCGGAACTTAACGCCGCGCTTTGACTACTTTTAGCAAAAAAGTCAAAAATAACAAAATAAAATATTTACTTATATACGAGTATGTGTGTCCTCCAAATACAAAACGTTATGCAACAACACACAATTGAAAAAGTTAATTAAATGATACAAGCATTGCCTGCAATAACAATCCTCACAGTTTTAATTGGCAAGCTAAAGTACAGTGGGTACTTAAATTACACTGTCATAGTAATTAAAAACATAACATATCCTGTTTTAAAGTAGTTGCATTTTTTTTTATTTTAAAGTATTTGCCTATAACGTGATCGTGGGTTCGATTCCGATTAGGAGAAATGAATTATTTTCATTTCCTCTCTCCATAAACGTGATAAAACGGGAATGTAGTCCCGCTATTCAACTTACAATGACTTTCCATTTCACGTTTTTAATATAAGAAAGGCATCATGCGTATCAAATAATCAACTACAAGCATCCTCTTGCTTGTAATTTAAATCCATTATAGATTTTTTCTATTTTTATTTTGTAGTTGAAAATACAAAATTTCACTTTGAAATACTAAACAAAAGACCATAATTAATTGCGGAGGCATCCCAAAGACCGCCCTTTATGATAATCTTAATTAAAATTCATTTCTTAATCCCAATTCGGCTTTTGAAACGGTGAGACTGTGAGGTAATGTTTAGAGGTCACATAAATATATAAGTTCTTTACTTATAAGTTTAATTATAGTTTTATATATCTACTTTTTATTTTCATATATTTTGTTTTTATGTTAATAAGAGGCCAGTTGTAGCATTGGGCCCAAGTATGCGACAGGTTGTAGATTCAATTTTCACTCCAGAATTGTTAATGAAAATGTCTCCAGAATTCGATGGAAAGTATTTCGTTGTGGGTTTGATTATCGTTCAAATGGAATGAATGTTTACTTTGAAAATATCTACGTTTATAGCTGTTATGGGTAGAAAACCTCAAAGAATACTTTTCTTTACAATTATTTACTTGTTAAATTAGTATTATTTGAAAAAGTACTACATTTTCTTGGTAACCTATTTACGCCTTTTCTGTATATCACTCTGTCTACACACAGAGTGAACCTAGTGTTTAAGGATTCCGTTTCACACTTTCAGCCGAATTTTCAAGACATTTCGAATTGACTGGCGAAACTCAACGCCGCGCGTTTTTAACCAAAGTGGCAACATGAAAACAATTTAAATATAATCAATTTTCCCTAGTGTGTAGTACAGGATATACGTAAAAAAGAAATATATACGAGAAATGATATATTTCTTTGAACATTTCATTTCTTGACAAAGTAATGTTATGCGAATATGTCGAGTTTTATCGATGGCTTGCAATATATCGGGAATGCCTTTGACATATAAATCTTATAAGGAATAGGGTATAAAAAGGTTTTGAGGGGGTGACTTGTTCTGTTTCTTTTCGTTATCGCTTAATAGTAATTGGATATCATTTTTCTTTGTATCTAAATATAATTTATGTTAAACAACATAACTTCATTGTGAATATTTATAAAGGTAAATCGTGGTGCAGGGGCATAGCAAGAAAGTTGATGTGGGTCAAATCACTAGGTTCCTTCCTCTCTCCTCCTCCTAGCTCGCTCAGAAGGAGCTCAAAGCTAAAAAATAACATAGAAATAAAAAATCTTGATACCTTCGCTTTGCTTTTAAATATTATTAATATTATTGTATTTTACATCGTAAAATAAAAGAATTTATATGAACTATTATTACATTTGTATTTTTTATCCAAATCCTATGTTAAATTTATATTTATTTTTCCTTCTCATCTTTTCGTTCGCTGAAAGGTCAGCTGTCAAAATATACTGGAAAAATGAAATCACGTAATTTTATTGCTATTTTGACCTTAAACTGTAAACACATAATGTTTGTAATAAAACAAAACACAAATATAATTATCTACTCTTAAAATTGTAAACCATTATTTAGCTTTTCATTTTCCTTTATATGTTAATTCGTGTGATGAGGTTCCAAGAATGTGGTAGAAATAGAGAAAGGTCACCTAAAAAGTATAAAGGCCTCCTCCAGGGCATGCCTACATACTGCTGATATCAACCTTTTCAACACATGTGTTGAAGAGGTTAATGTCAGCGGACGAGGCGAAAGAGGTAGAGGCCCGTGGCATTTGTCGTTCCGTAAAGCGTCAAGCTTAATTAATATTAATTGTTATTCTTGTAACATTAGTAAGTATTGTTTTGTACTCATTAATCACTCAAAGAGTGAGCCAAAAACCTTTTCTCCGATAATCAAAGCCTAAGTTTTTAGGCAAAGTAAAAACTGCTCTCACTATAATTTATTACAAGGGGATACTAACGAATAAATACTCTCTTTATTTTTTTATATTATGTATTTTTTTTAATATTTCTATATATCTTAATATTTTTTTTTGTTTTACGCTGTTCCATGAACCTTTTCTTTCGCTCTGGTGTCAAGGCAAGCTGTGGTCTTGACATCGAACCCACATCCTTTGTGCTACGATGGCGTACATAATACCTTAGTCCAGCTTAAAATTAATTATAACGACCAGGTGAAACTACAACCTATGTATAAAGTTTCTAACTAATTGCAAACAGTAAATTAAAGTTCAGCATAGCAAGCACTATAAACAATATGGGACTTTTATATTTAACTTTTCACCCATTTTTGTTGAGAAGATTAAATCTTAAAATATTTGCAATAATATGTTAAAGCTTATTTATTTTATCCATTTGTTTTCAAGTTTTAAGAAAAATATCTTTTTTGGAACACTTAAGACGCTCTAATTAAATAACTGAAGTATTTTTTTAATATATATGATATATAGGTATAGATAAGAATTATTTGTATTGAATTAATAATAATAACGTATATTTTTTTTTATTTAAAAATTTAACAACAAAATGTAAGAATTTAATAGATCTGAAAAAAACAAAACTTTTCTCTTTAATTTTGCTCACAGCGTGTGAAATGGAAATTAAGGACTGACATACGAAGCTCTATAATAATACACCCACGCTACGCCTGCACGTAAAAAATATATAGTAAAAC